>OFHS01000015.1:49567-74408 GCA_900245855.1 Calvadosia cruxmelitensis | reverse complement strand
CGCTATCAGTTGACGGTGAGTCGATTGTGCAAAGTGCAACCAATCAAGGTCCGACTGTAAGCCCGCCCCAGTGGTTCTCGTATTGTCATGGCAACGATGCGATTGATAGTGGTCTTGTTGATAATAAAGTTCCACGTGTGAGAACTTGTTGTGCCGTGCTTGAGAGGTCAGATAGTGCACTCGAGGCTAGTTCAACAGCAATAAAAGTTGTGACACCCTTGCGTCGACTGCATTGAATATCATGATACTGCTAGCTTCGTGGACAATCTCCACATATATGCTTAGCGCATGCTTCTATTTCTGAGTGATGCATTTTGAGATCTGAATTGGCTAGTTTGTGATCGTCCTCCTTCGGCCGTGATCTCTCCGCAGGCAAAGAACGCAAACCACGCACGCTGTGGACGGCAAACGGCAAGCCAGAAGACTCAGCAAAGTAAGAAAACGCAGCGTCTGAACGTTTCCTTTGACACGGCGCCAGCGATTAAACGTTCAACAGATACTGATAGAGCTATTGTCACTTTTAGAGGAGTACAACCGTGACTGACTGACTGTCCTGCGGGAATGTTGATTGACTTTGGTTCATGAAATCGTGTTTTTTTCCTTCAGGTTTTATGGTTTTTCATCGTTCGCGTTTCTCCTCAATGAAATTAACGAAGGTAAACAACAACATTGATTACATTCATTTCATTTGATTTGCGCACGAAAGAAGAATGATTAGGACGCCCGCAATGAAACGGGTGAACAACAGCAAGCGACAATTTGAATTATATTAGACACCACGTGATGCGTAGTGGAATGGGATAGAGGCTGTGGCATAGTACCGGTCTAGAACAATGTAAAACCCGTCGGGTCGAGATTGGCAGAATCTGTTTTTATCGATATGAAAAGAGGTATTTACTAATCTGCAGAGATTGTCACTTTATTCGATTTAGTATTCGCTGTAATGCGCAGGATACGTGCCGTATGGTGGAGAGACGAGGCTTCATGGCCTAGTGGCAGGAACGCTGGCTTTCGTACCCCGGGTACGGGGTTCGAATCCCAGCTGGACCTGCAGCTTTGGACCATGTTGCTGCACTTGTGGCGAGGGGCTCAATGTAACGCGCCGTGCTGCACAATTATCATCAGTGCAGAGGTGTTCGAAACGTCCAACTAATAGTTCTAGACAAGGGAGCCAGCCCTCGCAACGAGGGTGGTGGAACTCGTAAAAAATCCCCCTACGTACCTCCACCGTTCATCCAAAAAAGTGTCTGTCTCCGTGTGTGGCAGTTAAAAAAAAAAATGGTGGAGAGACAGCTTTTACAGCGTAACCCCGTTAATATCACTTCGGTTGATATCACAACCCGCTTAATATCACTTATGTTTGAGAACCAAGCTCTGTCTAAATCAACTATTTGCACCCTCTTAATATTACGACCCGCTTATTATCACGATTTTTGGCGGGAAACACATGGTGATATTAACCAGGTTTTACTGTATGTGGACGAAAAAGCTGTCGTAAATCGTGTTCGTGCGTTTACATGGCTGTTCCCACCGCGTCGAGGCCACATCAATAGGATTCGTACGTTAATCCTGTTATTTTGCTTTGGTTTAACGCGCATCTATCATCTTTCTTCCTCGTTTCCAGGGGTGACGTGTCCAACAGACACGAGACTGAGGCCGGATCAACGCCTTCTAGAAGCGGGAAAGGTTAGCCTTAATATCTTGCCATCTGCAAAGATGTGTTTTGTTATCGGTAGGGGATGTGTTTTAATGGGATGTGTTGGGTCTCCCGAATAAACAAGCAAATTTTTGCTGAAGGGTTGGCCCATGATCATGTCATGTAATCTAATACTAATACAAAACTTGTTAATGAAGACTTGAAGTCGTTTATTGTTTGCTCATTGGCTGATTGCCAGGGACTAACATTCTGATTGGTTATATGTTGCTACTTTTGACTTGTTTCAAAGCGTGTATATACGTCAATAGCAGGACATGAGTTAATTTCTGTAATCAATTGTTTTGTATTTCGTTTACGATATGGTCTAAATATATACTCATACTCATAATGCGAATTGTGTTTCAGTGGCGATGTGTTGTTTTGATTGCAGATGGACGAGGCGTCTGAAGAGAAGCATCGACTGGAGGAGAAACAACGTGCCGTTCGCAAATCAAGGGAGCACAAGAAACAAACTTACGCGCCAAAGTACGGTCAATTTCTATTTGGGAATGCGCCAAGATCGTGCATTGTTTAAGCCAAACCATTGTTGCTATTTTGATTTTATTTAGTTGTCAAAAGTGAGTGATAATGATCAACAGGCAAGCATAGGAAAGTAATATTACTTTCATAAGACGTGCAGTTTAATAACATTTACAAAAGCGCCATAAATTTACAAACTCCATGCAGGATGGACTCGAGTACTGGAGGAAAAGAGAGTAGAATTGTTGTTTTTGATTGATTGATTGATTTATCAAAATATCTATAGGAAAATTGACAGGCAAGCACAGGAAAGTAATAAAACTTACACTATACTTGCAGTCGTGCAGCCTAATAACATTTGCAAAACCTAGATAAATTGATGTCATATAAACGATGCTTGAACTAATACAAAGAATCCGCGGAAACTACGTCATCAGGAAGAAAGTTCAATATTGGAATTGTACGATAGCAGAATGAGTTCAATGCAGAATTATTCACAGGAATAGATTGCGACTTCAGCTTTAAAGAGTTGCCACGAATTGAATATTTGGAATATTGGATGGAAAAGAGATCTTTTAATTCAACGTCCAGAATACCGTGCATCATTTTAAAAACCATGCGTACTTCGAACTTAATACGGCGAAGATGGTGTTGTTGTTGTTGTTGTTTTGTTAGTCGTGTTTACATTTCTTTCTCTGCTTCTTCTCTTTCAGATGGTTTTCTCTCGAAACAGATATCGACACTGGAACGAAATCGCATATCTACAAAGGAGGCTACTGGGAAACGAAAATCGAAAAATTTCCCGTTGAATTCCCTGAAATTTTCTAGTCACGTTTCCATGTGTAGCTTTGGTGTACCATCTTGGTCGCTTTCATCTGTGGATGTTCTGCATTGCGACGCGCATCATGCCTGTCGTCCGCGGCACTCGCTATCGCTTTGGTTACCATTGACGGCTGGCGTCAAAACCGAACCTCGTTGCCATGGGTGCAATTATTGTTATTATGTAATTAGCGGGTTTTATAGTGAATTTGCATTTCTTTGCAACAGCATGGGTTAGCATTGTAGATTACAAAAGTACGAAAACAGATTTGGTTTTGAGTGATTCGAGTTTTGTTACGCGATTAGCAATTTGCTATGGTTACATGTGTTTCGAAAGATTCCATGGCCCGAAAGTCTAGAAGAACCCGTCCAAGCAGCAAGCGATTGCCATAGACATCTGACCAGCATTCCACATCTATTCCCTTTCTGATCCAGGCTTTGAGCGACAGTTAGCAACTCTCCGTTTGAACGAAGGAACAAATTTAAGGCTGACAGAAACCGTCCATTGCAGTGAATAGTAATAACTCTTGAATGTGTTTGGTAATAAAATAGTAATTATTTTATTTCCGCAAGGACTGTTTGCTTGGATTAAATGATTAAAATTACTTGAATTCAGTACAACGTGTGTAGACAACAGACATTTCACAGACACGGCGCCAACCCTAGAATGTCTGAGCGAAGATTTAAATACGATCACTGTGTCAAAAGTAGGATTGGCTTCCCTTTTCGTAGGTAGACGCAGGCAGATTTGACATCTGGATAACATGTCTCTGAATCGAGCGTCTGTATTAACTCATCACAGACGAAGCATATCATTCCATAATCACAAAACGTGAAGAAGAAAAAGTGGAAGTGATTTTAGCTAGAATCAATTAAGGGTGGGACCCCTCCCCTTGTCCACCCGGTGGGGCGCCCCCGTCAAATGACTGTGTTAATTGATGGGTTCATCACAGTGGCATAAGTGAGACACTTACGGTAGAATTAACCTCCTTGTACCGTGGTTCACCCAAACAGCAATCAAGCCGCATATCTTCACATGACTGTGTTTTTCTGGGAAAGCAAGAAGCTAATCCTTTACAACTTTTTACAAGGCCACCGTTTCAGAGCAGATTATATCACAGACCCTTAAGATCCATTTGTTGTTCGAATTCCTGTCAATATCCATCTTTACAAAATAATCTATCCCACAGCCCTTTGCGGTCAATCAGCTGAAAATGGCAGCTGTATGGTTGCCAAGGAGACGCTCCCGTTTTTCTTTCGCGAGTATGATTTCATTAAATAAATAGGACGATTTGAATAGGTTTAGTTATCGTCAGCTTCAATATGTCAACAAGGCATCCCAGACCAATCTTATTATATGTCAAGGCCATGGCAACAGTAACTAGGTTTAATTTAAAGTAGAAGGCAATCCTTCAAAGTGGTCGTGTTGGCGAGTTTCTACTCTCGCGTCTGGAAAGCAAGATGTCGCTTGGTTTAGAATAATTATTATAGTTGATGGATATTTAAAAGGTGATTGAGTGTTAATCAGAGCACCAGGGTTGAGGCTGTCTTTTCGTAGAATCAGCCTGCCTATTGCGCAGACAGAATAATTAATCACCGAGTCAAGCTGGGTGCTATTTCAAGTCGATTATTCCGAATAATAGCAACAAAAGAACTTCAACGAACTTCTAGAAGTTCAGAAAACCCTCTTGCTTCGTTGCATTGTTCTCTGAGAGGACAGGTAAAGTCTCTAAATGTTGATTAGATTGCCTATGGTAAGCTTAAAGTGTTCTCGGCATTGTTCAAGACATGGACCAGATGTTTCACTTCAACTGGACGCCGTACAACTTTGTTTTAACGAGATGACTTGGCGAAGCAGCTGCTGTCCCTGATTGAACGCCCAAGGCTTCGTCAATGCTGAGACGAGCGCAAAGGCCCTCGGATCGCTTAGCAGGCTAGCACTTCAGCCAGTGAGATAAGATCGCCGAGCGACAGGATCCAGGGGCTTATTTTGCAACCAATTCACAAGATCAAACCCCCAAGTGATTGGGAAACTGAACATTGCAGGGAGCAAAGATCATTTTAAGGTAACAATTATACTTGACGACAGAATGACCAATCTGTTGAAAATGACTCAAGTCTTTTGTTGTAATGTAGAAACATAAATTAATGTTACTCTTAGTGTTAGAAACACGGAATATTGTATTTAGCCACAACTTCCAATTAAACAGCCTGTCGTTATATCGCAAGGTATGGATCACTGCCACTCTGCATGGGCGTAGTAATCATCAATTTCCACCTCGCAGCAAGGCGTGTTTCGATGCATCTTCAATTACTGTATAACCCATTGATATTACTCAGAGGATAATTAATCAAGGGGCATATTTCTCCCGCTCAAAAGGTGATTCCTACATCTGGATTTCGAAAATGCCGTTTTAGCTTCTTTTTTTCGTTAATGGTTTTCACTTTAATTTTTATCGTGAGGTTGAAATATGTTGCGGGAAACCGGCATTTACAAACTGTCCTCAGCTGTTTGATTTTGAGGGTTGTCCATAACTCCAGATTGTCGCTCTCGTGTGACAGCCCTGCGCAAAGCCGTCCCAGGGTGCACTTTACACGCGGCTCGCATCTGTTCGTGTCGCATTTCCGTGTTTCAATCAGGCAGTTCTTCACGCAACCAAGCCATTCAGCCATTGCTTTAAGTGCTAAATACAAGTACAAATTAAATACACTTAAATGCACTATAAATGAATTTTTATTTGTATTTTGAGAAATGAAGACCCTAGTGCTTGTAAAAAAAGTTTTAAATTAATCTTGCCGCATTGAAACTGCGGATGTCATAACACTTTAGTCAGCCGCCCACAGGTGAGCTTAGCTAACCAAACTCAGACAACATCATACAGAGAGAGAGAGAGCGGCTATCAACTCCAGACGGGCCGACTCCTTCCGCTCGACTAACTCCTATTCAACATGGCTGCTGGATTTCGTAGCTTATGGCAGCTTACCAAACGAAATCACATCCCGATCTGTACAGCTGCAAAGCCTTACGTAGACCATTTACAAAATCCCAGAATCCAATCCAGATCGAGACATACCAACGGAATCCGATTTAAGAGGATTAAAAGATCGGTTATCGCATTCCAATAGAAGAGTAATAGTTTGTATCCGTTATCGAATAAAATGAAATATTCGCTCAATTTGTCAAAGTCATTCCGTTAGAACATGCAAGCTTGAATATACGCGCCCTTGAAAAATGCACCGAAGGTTTATGTGTCTCATTTTCAGATCTACAGTTGTCTCACGAGAAAATATCAATGCGTAAATGGAGTATCGTCAAATATCAACTGCACCAAGTAAAGAACTTTACTCAACTAAACACGCGTCATGTGTACTCGACAACTTGTGACCAACCGACCGTGGATTACGTAACAGTGATTACATACGAGAGAGGCCACGTAAATACGAGGCTACTACAGAGACGAGTCACGTGATGTGATGGGTGAATGAAGATGATAAGATAGACCAATATTTGATGCAACCATTTTGAATAATTCTCACAATTAATCAATGTAGACAGTGATCTTTTGGAATCCGTTGATTTTTGTGAGTTCTAATCATTCGGGAAGTAAATCTGAGCTTGATAAATCAACAATGTCGAAATTGATGAGATGATATTTTTAATTTTGACGCTTGTTCAAATTATCGGTGATCGGCCTCTCTGGTATTTCGTCCTATAATTTGTCATTGGTAACGCGATCTGCTTGGTTGTAAACCTGACAGTGAAAGATTACGTTAATCCAAGGACCAAACGACCAAACTGACAAACATCAAACATGCGTCTATGATGAGCAATCGGGCGATTGGGCTGCCAGCGATTGTCAGTGTCTCTCTTGTTTTCCTCTTACAGCACAACCCCCCGGCATCAGCATGGCGATCAATGTCGTAGGCATTATTGGGATTGTCGTGTTCTATATCGTCATTCTGGTGATCGGCTTATGGGCGGCCAGGGCCAAGAAGAACTCATCGTCGGCGGACGAATCGGAAAGCCAGGAGGTGATGTTGGCAGGGCGAAACATTGGAATGTTCGTGGGGGCATTTACGATGACAGGTCAGTGTCCACAATCACGTGATCTATGAATAGAATCTGCGCATGCGCATGCGAGAATGGAATGGTGACGTCATCTGATTAATACAGCTCACTGTCGCTTGTACAAATCAAGGTACAAATTAATTCCGCTAATTCGGTTAATTATGAAATTGAGTAAGTATCGGATAAAACAGACAAATATATAATTTGTTTCGAATGATATCAGATTATGTGAACTGGATCGCCAGACTATATTCATATGATGTGATCGGAGATTTCACGAAATTGAATAAGCTATCAGTAGGATACTTACAGTATACATTCGGAATTTTTCTCTGAGTATTCAATGTCGTCAGCGAATCATGAACTATCAATAAACTGACTCATGATCATCCCTTCCATTTCAGCCACGTGGGTTGGCGGTGGTTACATCAATGGCACCTCTGAGGCCGTCTACACGAGCGGCTTGGTTTGGGCCCAGTCTTCTTGGGGCTACTCCCTCAGCCTCTGTATCGGTAAGTGCCATCGAGACCAGCATAGTGTGCTAGCTGCTGATCATAACTGCCTCCGTTGAAAATTGGAAGACATAATTCTATGATATTGAAACGGCATTACACCTGTAGAAGTCACCATAGTTACAGTATGAAAAATTATTCCTATAGCCTCGTCTTCATCTTAGCCTCAATTTCATGTAATGCTGATTAATGTTACTTTCTCTCCAGGTGGCGTGCTCTTCGCCAAGATCATGCGCAGTAGGGGGTACATCACTCTTATCGATCCGTTTCAAGAGAAGTATGGGGCGAGGGTCGGTGGTCTCATGTACATTCCAGCCTTCCTGGGTGAGCTCCTTTGGTCAGCGGCCACTTTGAACAGCCTCGGTGCGACCATCAGTGTGGTGATGAACCTCAATCTGAGCCTGTCGGTGATCGTGTCAGCGTGTATTGCCATCTTCTACACTTTCTTCGGTGGTTTATGGTCGGTGGCGTACACTGATGTCGCACAGCTCATCTGCATGTTCATCGGAATGGTAAGCCTCGCTCTCACAACAGAAGCCGCCATATTGTACAGTGCAAGAACGAGACCGACAGTACAGTGAAGCCTGTCTATAATGGTCACCTTCGGGACCTATGTAAAATGACCTTTATAGACAGATGGCCTTTCTGTCCAGGTTGATTTCTATAGAAGGTGTCATTTTGGGGTTACTAATGGAGTGGTCTTTATAAACAGCTGGCTGTTCTATAGAGGTGGACGCGAATATTGGTTTGACTTCACAAGCAGGCAATGAGGCAATTAGTACACAACCCAGCGCCTCGCTGACGCACATTAAGCATATACTAGTAAAGGGCTTGTATAATTATGGTGGAATTTATAGCCCTTTTGGATGCGATGCTCAGAATAGGCGCAGAATAGAATCAGAAAATGAATAAAGGTGCAAAGAAAGATGCCAAAACTAAATACCTTTCTGATACCTTTGGTTTTTGCTGAGGGTAAATTACGTACCATGCTTGTTCCGTTACGACTGATGTATTATGATAGTGTTGTGTTTCCATGGCAGTGGATTACCATTCCGTTCGCTCTCACCAACGACGCCGTAACAAGCATCTCAGAGACTTCGGCCGAGTGGAAGGGAGACTGGGACTGGGGTAAAGCTGGACAGTGGTTCGACTACGCCTTTTTATTGGTAATTATAGCAAACAGGGAGGGAGGGCGCATTTCATGATTTCAGTCCCTTGACAACCATGTCTATCTGTATTGGTAACAATGATGCACCCCGTCGCTGTCTTGTAGTTTGAAGTTGAGTGGTATTCTGCTGCTGCCCCTGGAGCTTTGGGCGTGGCTCCTTCGCTCACATTAGCCCTGCTGACTACGTCAGATGCTCCTAAAGCGAGAGGTTGCTTAGTATATACTCAGAAGGCTGTCATGTTAAAGCCATGTCAGTACCGATAATTCCAGATGACAAATGATACCAGTTTTAACTAAAGGGATAACATAAACAAGTCAATAACTGTAGTTTCAGAAGATCTGTAACATTGCAAGCAAGAACTCAAAGAATACAAACTCAGAGTAACACACGCGAACAACTTTAACCAACAACTGGTAACTCTACAATTATCTAGACTAGTTATTACAACAATATCGGACACTAAGCAGACATTATGGGACATGGGAGTACTATGGGGCACGAGGGACGCTACGGACATTACAAAGCTAAGGGACTTTTGCTTAGGTTCGTAATCGGCTGATGGTCTCTGCGGAGGACATGGCTCCTGTCACTTTGCGTCGACGTTCTTATGTTGGCTCTGGTCTTCTTACAGATCTTCGGTGGCATTCCGTGGCAAGTGTACTTCCAACGCGTACTCTCCAGCAAGTCGTATAAGAAGGCACAATACCTGTCTTACGCTGCATCTATCGGTTGCCTTGTCATGGCCGTGCCCTCGATTATCATTGGTGCAATTGGGTATTCGACAGGTATGAAGTAGCTATAAGGACCAATTGGCAATGAATCACTACAAGCTATCGTGTAATAGTCGCGTTGGTCACATTTCATAGTACGCCATCATGTACTCTCGGCACTTTTAAAGGAGTTGCGCCCTTGCGGTATCGCCTGTCGTCAATTACCTGTGCTATGCGACCATTACAATGAGCTATCAAAAGCGGTCTCTTGCAAGCATCTGGTCGCTTAACACAGGTTGATGGGATGAACTGTAATCGTGTACAGCAACCAATCATTGATCGAACTCATTTGCAGCACGTCATAGATGATTGCTATCAAAGCGTTGACGTCATTTAGACTGAGCGTTGATGTCACTCAAGGATAGCAGCTATAGCAACAAAATGCAATGTTTTATAACCAGTGTTCAGAGTGACATCTGTTTTCATAGCTCAATCTCCGTTGGTCTCTGTGGCAATACATCAACCGTAATAAACTTAGTACAGTGAAACCTGTCTACAATGGCAACCACTGGGACCTGAGGAAATGACCTTTATAGACAGGTGGCTTTTCTATTCAGGTTGATTTCTATAGAAAGTGTCATTTTTGGTTATGAAGAGTGGCCTTTATACACAGGTGGCTGCTCTATAGAGATGGCCGCTAATACAGGTTTAAATGCACGGCATAATCTTCCAGATATAATTTTGCAGCGAAACCTGTCTATAACGGTCACCTCTGGGACCTGAGAAAAATGAACTTTGTAGACAGGTGGCCTTCTGTTCAAGCTGATCTCCATAGAAAGTGTCATTTTGGGATTAGGAAGAGTGGCCATTATACACAGGTGATTGCTCTATAGAGGTGGCCGCTAATACAAGTTTCACTGTAATAATCTTGACAGTATCCTTCAATCAGAAGTCACGCTTACAAGTGTTAAGAGATCATCTTCACCTGTTCCATTAAAAGTTCTTTCGATGCAATTTACCTGTGTTAAGCGACCACCAATGTTAAATTTCATCACTAAGGCTTGTCTTCATATTGTAGTGACTGACGCGTGACCGTTGTGTAGGTTGAATATTGTCATTTTGTAGGCATTTGATGGTATGAATATGTAGCCGTGTCATCTTGTAATCACTCTCTTTGTCATCTGTACTTCGTTATGTCAACAACTCTATCTGTTCTGTTATCTACGCTGGGTCTCACGAAAGTGAGCTCTGGCACCAACGACCACATGTGCTCATTGGAACTCTGCCATCTCTCCCTGTCGTGGGACCAGCAACTCAGTAGTCTATCAAATATATATGGAATGCGAAAGCCTCCAAATTCGCCTCTTCTCTTCTACAAACGCTTATTGTCTACTTTAGATTGGGAGCAGACGGCGTACAGTGAAGTCGCCCCGCGCATTAATGGCACGATCCAAATCGACAAAACGTTGACGATGCCGCTGGTGCTTCAGTATCTTACCCCGAGCGGAGTGTCGTTTATTGGTCTGGGCGCCGTCTCAGCTGCCGTTATGTCCAGCGTCGACTCAAGTGTGCTCTCTGCTAGTTCCATGTTCGCCCACAATATCTACCGCACCGTCTTCCGACAGAACGTAAGAACGACCACATTCATCATCATCATCATCGTCATCATTTATGTGTCTTTATTGGTGAAATCAACCAAGAATACACGCATAGAAGGCACCATTAAATGTGCACTTATACTATACGGATTACAAACATATCAAATACTATTTCGTTACATTAATTCAGATATAACTTTCAATTTAAATAATCTAAGTGATGGGGAGGATACAACATCTTCCGAGAGGGAGAATTCCATAAAGCGGACGACACGGTTAAAACAATAATAATGCCTGGTGTTCAATTTGGCGGTCTCTACATGATATCCCACTTTGGTCCAATACTGGAAATCATTCAGCGCTTTCTGGAACAGCGCTATGGTGTGATAGTATGGCTCTCGAAAGTTGTACACAGTGTACAGTTTGATGTCATCTGCAAACAGCTTGAGTTTCGAGTTTGAGGATTGCACAAAATCTCAGGAAAGTCATTTATATAAATTAAAAATAGCAGAGTCCCAGAACAGGTAGTTTGATCTCTCCGAGAATGCACTTCTGACGCAAACAGATTAAGATCGTAGTGAAATGTACTACTGTAGCCATCATCATCATCACAATATCGTGTCTCCTCTTTCTGGAGCAATATACCTCATTGTTGGCGCCTTGATCGAAACAGAGAGAAAACTCAAGCAATCGTGTCCATGGTTACATGGAAGGAGTACTCCTCTTTCCGTCAACGCCTTATCACGTGCCATCTACGTCACAATCCTTATTATGTGCATACATGTATGCTGTTTACCCCTTGCAAACACGTCTCTTTCGCCAACAATAAATTGAATTTACACAGTATGGCATATAAGGGCGAGACATGATGCCAAACAGCATCTAACCACTGTCCCTTTGTACCTTCAGGCTACTGAACGTGAAATCGTTTGGGTGATTCGCATTTCGATCTTCGTTGTGGGTGCCTTAGCAACAGCGATTGGTCTCACTGTCCGAACCATCTACGGCCTCTCTTATCTCTGCTCTGACCTCGTTTATGTCATCTTATTCCCTCAACTCCTCTGCGTCCTTTACTTCCGCTACTCAAACACATACGGTGCACTCACTGCGTTCACCGTTGGGTTCACACTGAGAATGCTCGGCGGAGNCATCATCATCATCATCATCATTCATGTGTCTTTATTGGTAAAAATCAACCAAGAATACAAGCATAGAAGGCACCATTAAATGTGCACTTATACTATACGGATTACAAACATATCAAATACTATTTCGTTACATTAATTCAGATATAACTTGCAATTTAAATAATCTAAGTGATGGGGAGGATACAACATCTTCCGAGAGGGAGAATTCCATAAAGCGGACGACACGGTTAAAACAATATTAATGCCTGGTGTTCAATTTGGCGGTCTCTGACGTGATATCCCACTTTGGTCCAGTACTGGAAATCATTCAGCGCTTTCTGGAACAGCGCTATGGTGTGATAGTATGGCTCTCGAAAATTGTACATAGTGTACAGTTTGATGTCATCTGCAAACAGTTTGAGTTTCGAGTTTGAGGATTGCACAAAATCTCAAGAAAGTCATTTATATAAATTAGAAATAGCAGAGTCCCAGAACAGGTAGTTTGATCTCTCCAAGAATGCACTTCTGACGCAAACAGATTAAGATCGTAGTGAAATGTGCTACTGTAGCCATCATCATCATCACAATATCGTGTCTCCTCTTTCTGGAGCAATATACCTCATTGTTGGCGCCTTGATCGAAAGAGAGAGAAAACTCAAGCAATCGTGTCCATGGTTACATGGAAGGAGTACTCCTCTTTCCGTCAACGCCTTATCACGTGCCATCTACGTCACAATCCTTATTTATGTGCATACATGTATGCTGTTTACCCCTTGCAAACACGTCTCTTTCGCCAACAATAAATTGAATTTACACAGTATGGCGTATAAGGGCGAGACATGATGCCAAACAGCATCTAACCACTGTGCCTTTGTACCTTCAGGCTACTGAACGTGAAATCGTTTGGGTGATTCGCATTTCGATCTTCGTTGTGGGTGCCTTAGCAACAGCGATTGGTCTCACTGTCCGAACCATCTATGGCCTCTCTTATCTCTGCTCTGACCTCGTTTACGTCATCTTATTCCCTCAACTCCTCTGCGTCCTTTACTTCCGATACTCAAACACATACGGTGCACTCACTGCGTTCACCGTTGGGTTCACACTGAGAATGCTCGGCGGAGAAAACCTCATTGGTAAGTATAGCAAATCTTATAATTAACGCCGAGACTGTCAAGTTTGCGTTCGTTCACATCATTCCTGCGAGACCCCTGCGGGACTAATGAAAGGCGGTCTCGCACCGGTTGTCGTGTATACGAATGATCTTTAGTCCTTGTGCTGCTTTGCTGAGCAGGGCGAGGAAATTGAATTAGATGAAAAGATGCTTAAGTGTAGATTAAAAACTTAATCTATGCACTACTACATTAGATACGACATCTAAAGACATAGTTTGATGATTTCTGATGTTTGATGAGATTTTTAATTTGTAAATAGTTGTAGTAGGCTTACGTCATAGTTAATCTCTTCCTGTTCTAGTCTAGTCTCCCTGTTCTTGTAAATCGTATATAACTGCTGTCGCTTGTAACACTCTCTCTCGTTGTTTTCGCTGTCTCGCCTGGTCCTAGGCATAGAGCTCTGGCTATCACGGACATATGAATCCCTTTGTCATCTCTCACTGTCTACGGACCAGAGCATAGCACCAAATGCATACAACTTTATGTAGACTCGTGCCTCGTCCCTTTTGTGATCGCCGAGCGCTACATAGTCAAGTCAGGTTTTTATTACATTTTTATTTATTTATAGTTTAGTAGCAAGTATTGTAAATATTTCTAGAGTAACTTCATAGTTCTCAATTGTATGGAAGTTATGATACATTTTTAACAGAATAGACCATTTTCACAAGCTACCATTTAGGAGAAAGCAAGTGCATTATGGGGTAGGTTGATGTCTCTGATTTCGGAATACAGAGAAAGTTGGGTTTGACACTGATGCACATTTCTTCAAGCTGTGCTATTTTGCTTAAACACATATGATTTTCGTTAATATTCTGGGCCAGAAACCCAGTTTCTTTGCTGCTCACGCACTCAACTTGCCCCACAATGCACTGGTTTTTCCCAAAATGGTAGCTCATGAAAAAGGTCTATTGCTTTTGTAAGTTATCTGTTTATCTGAAAATAGATTCAAAGTTTGACGAAACACTTTGGTGAATTGCCTACAGTAGATAAAAAGCGCTGTTTCATTTTCAGGAACTTTTTCTTGAAATTTCTTTTCTTTTTGGAATTAAGCAATTTCTCTATTTATTTTTCCCAAAGGAATGAATCCAGTGATCCATTATCCAATGTATGATAGTGCAACGAAGACACAGTTCTTTCCATTTAGAACATTCTCAATGTTCTTTACTCTATTGACCATGATCGTGGCCTCGTTGCTGTTTCACACCGCATTTCAAAAGGAGTGGTTGTCAAGGAAATACGACGTGGCTAATTTCTTCCCTGAGCGCTTCATAGAACCTGTTCATTTTTCCAAACTTATTCATGTAAAAAAGACAGCGAAGTTTCAACACGACGGCGAAGACGGGCTCCAAATGTTGGACAAGCCTGCCAGGGTGTAACATGTTCGCTATTTTACTTGGTAAGGAACTGAGAATAATAATTAATTTTACTATCTATTTGATAAACATCAATTATCGTTCTCTGCCCCCTACGAGATATCTATTCAAGCGTCCTTTGATTGTTTATACTTGCTCATTTCATGCCACATCAATATACAGGACTACAGGTATTACCTGATCGCAAAATTCTACTCAGTGCCACAAGGTTTAAGAACAAAGTAAGAAATATCGCCAGGTTAGAAAATGATATGATTCAGCTATTTAGACGATCAACGAAACAAACACATGCTGCATGGACAGAAGCTATGAACTTTAGTAAACCCGGGAATACCATTCCCTTTTTGAAACAGGATAAATAGCGTTGACATACTGTAGAACAATAACTTTTTATACAGTGAAACCTGTCTTTAATGGTCACCTGTGGAACATGAAGAAAATGACCTTTATAGACAGGTAGCCTTTCTGTCCTGGTTGATCTATATAGAAAGTATCATTTAGGGGTTATGAAGATCATTGTTGGGTTACAAAGAGTGGCCTTTATACAATCATAAATGGCTGCTCTACAGAGGTGGCCACTAATGCAGGTTTGACTGTATGATGACTTTTCGCTCTTTTCAGAGTTTGCGAAATCCGCCACGACCACTCGCAGCCCACACCTTCCATAGGCATCTGACGTTCATTTCCTATTCGATACGATAATTTCAATCACCATTCTGTTGTGATATGTATATCAACTGAACAATTGTGCACGAGACCCCTTTCTGTTTATGTTAAGACATTGGCACCATCAGTCACGAAATTAGATTTCGCTCACAAAATGACTCAGGTTTTTTTATCCGTCTGGATCTTCCATTTGATGTACAGTTGTGCTTGCCTCTGTTTGTGTCATTTAGTATGCCAATGGCCTCTCTTTCTCCAACTCTAACCGAGTAAGCCAGAGTAAACAACGTAACTGCCCGAACCAATAATTTTTATGCGTCCGCTGTGTCTGGAATTGAGGCCGCGGTGCATGACGCACTTTTAAGTGTCAACCATTGAACGAACAAGTCCTTTGCTTGAAAACACAACGCATCTCCAATTTCTATCATCCAAATAACAGAACCATTTCCAAATAATTAGCACTCTTATCTATTTATACTATTTACAACAGGCATCTTATCAATTAGTAATAATATACAACTCGGTCAATGGGTTAATCGATTATTCTTCGCAAAGGTCGATCGTCACAGGTTTCGATCCATCGCGCGTTCGTCGTAACGGATCGCCATGATGAAGGTTCGAATAAGTCGCTGCCATCCTGGCGTCCATTACGTGATGATGGCGGTCAGACGGACGAAGAGAAGGGCCAAAGTCAGGCGGCTGTTTACTGGAATTCGAGCCTAGGCTTCTGAGAAACCTGAAGTATTCGTCGCAATCGCTCGATAGACGCATTGGGTTGTAGGCTGCCGATTGATAAGCACTCTCAGGCCCGTAGTGTTGTTGTTGCGCAGACGAATGAGCCTGGTGCTGTCTGGCAGCCACCTGCGCAAGCCAGATCTGTTGTTGCGCATCGTGACCGCGCATGCTGGCCAACTCGTGTGCATGAGCAGGACTGATGACGTCATCTCGTTGCATCGGTCCGCTTCCGACGCCAGGAACGTGCGAGCCGCGGTAGTGTCCGTCCGCCGCAAGGTGGTGATAGACATCGGAGTGTTGGCGCACGAACGGGCTCGTTTCGATCTTCAGCGGGCTATCCATTCGACCGCGTGCGGAACTGACCGCAATGGACGGGGCGGCGTGCTGATCGCGACTGTAGTGGCCACCGTGCGTGGCTTCGTTGGGATGCAAGTGGAGGTGTGTGTGCGTGTGCATGTGTGAGTGCACATGAGGATGTTGCATGCCAAGCGGCATCATATCAATGCCCTGCCGCGGCGAGGCGCGGGCCATGGAATCCAACGGGTGCTGTCCGCCGGCAGACATCATAGAGTGCGGGTGATGCGATGGATGGGGCGCGTGGTCGCCGTGGGCAAGGTGCTGGTAGCGACTGCCACCACCATTACGTGACATCATCTCGACGAAGTTGCCATATTTACTGGCGCTGGCCTCGGCTTCCATATTGTGCTGATGGAGGTGGTGGTGGGCATTCAACACGTGGTGTGGTCCGCCCATCATCTGTGGCACTCCACCGGGGTACATAAATGGTAGGTGGGGTGAGTTCATCATGTGCTCGTTACCAGGGTGCTGCAGGAACGCGCGCATCGCCTCGAAGGTAGACGTGATCTGGGCCGGCGTGGTTGTTATGGAGACGGGACTTGGACTACGCCTCACATCGTGTCTCTGGCGTCGTTCAGCCTCGTTCTTCAACGCCGATTCTCGTTTGATGGCTGTCGATTTGATCTGGAAATGAAAAAGACATCGAAAGCCGATGAGAATGATTCAACGCGTGCAAGTGAGAAACGCAAATTGACACCAATAAGTCGCGGACAAAAGGCTTAATTTCTGCAATCCAACGAAGCGTTCCTATTCTTGTTCATCAACAGAATCCACAGCGAACGCGACCACATGAAATTGTAGATAGCTCTAACAGCTACATGTTAGTTAATGTGCGTTAAGCCCCATTGGGCCTACCATGTAGCGCACCCTCGTGCCTTTCAAAGACACGAAGGCTCGTGAGAACCTCTATCAAACTGAAAGCGGCTGCGTTGAGAATTGTTCCACACGTTCCAAATGTCATGATTGTTGATTGTGTCGGCGGTCAATATTAACACGATTTAACGGCCGACGTCTCAAGGGGCTATATATAAACAGCAGTAGATTGAACAGTGTGCAACAAGGTTAAAGGGATGGTCGACTGGTCCTACCTCTTCTTCGTGGCTCGTGGCTGCAGGCTTCTCTTTCTTGGGTCGCTTCACTTTGTACATCATACAAACACGGGCACACGACGCTTGACCTTCCATTGGCAACCGCGTAAATCGTGAGGCAATGCGGGCGTCTTTCTCGGCATCTTCGCAGACTGGCGACGAACATCGACTGTCCTCGTTCCCACTCTCGGCCTCGCGATCGGATTGGCATGGCGACGGCGCACTCGATTCGTTGTTGTTATCGTCCTCGTTATCAAGCGGGCCCTCTTCGCTTGGGCTGTCGCAGGTGGAGCTTGACTCACTTTCGCTGTCTGACTCTTCACCGCTCTGTGGAACACAAGGTAACAATCACAAAAGCAATAACCACAACAAGAAATAGTCAAGATAGAGCAACCATGCAACGTGCCGTATCAAACCACTACTTACCGCAGTCCTGCTCTTCTTGTTGGACTGAGCCTCGTCGTCAGTAGGAAGCAGTAGTCGTTTCTTGGCTGCTTTCTGTTGACAATAATGAAGAACATAAATGTAAACACAAATCAAACCCAATCAGATCTGATACAGTGTGTGTACGGGCGACAGGAGAAAGAGATGACGTTGACAATGCATTACCGTTGTCCTCTTGCTCCCGACGCCGCCACAATCGGACGATGCGTCTGTGCCATTGCTGCTGCTGCGCGGTGAGTCGCTGCTCTTCTTCGGGACCAGGGCGTTGTGCCTTGCTTCTTGGATCTCTTGCAATATCTTGTTGCGTATGTTGCTGTTGGTTGATGAGATGGGCGTGGTCGATCGTCGGGTGCGTATTCTGCTGGACCAGCTGCCAAGCAGTTCCTCTTCTCTGTTCTCGAAGGCCGCTTTGAAGATATACGGCGGTGGCTCACGGTTGCCTTCCACTTTGGCCATGCGACCGTACTTCTTGAAGAAGATGCGACATGAGTGACACACCAGCAGCTTGCTCTTGCCCGCATGGTGCCAGTTTGGGGACTCTGTGGAAGGAGAGACAAGCCGCGTCAGCCGTGGTAACAGATAGAACTCGCACAGGAGCAACAAAAGAGCAATTCCATGATCTTCGGTAACACGGCAATGCACAAGGCGGCATGTAAGTTCAAGGCCCTTCCAGGTACAACGACAGCGCTAGAGACAACCTCATACCAGGCGGTGTTGAACCATCGACAAATGACCGATGACATCTAGAACCGCCACACTGTGTAGTTTAGTTAATAAAAGGCTCGATCCAACTCACCAGTAGCGAAGCAATGTCGACAGGCGTACAAGCTAAAATGAAAATACCAAACGGTTACCAATCGAGCCGATCAAGGGGACCGCGGGGAAGGGTCCGTTCAATTGACCCAATTTGCGAAATGGGCGTGGCGGAGTGGGTACAACTACCTGAGGTCTCGATCGCTGTCGTCGCTATCCAGCTCGTCTTCGCTGCAAGAACTGAGATCAACTAAAATGAAAATAATAATCAAATCAATACCAGCCTCATTTACGATTCCCGAAGATATTAAACCGAGGCCCCACTGATGATTCACCTTGACAGAATGTGTCTATTTGTTGACCCCTGAACATCTGTGGCATGGACTCAATTTCAGTCATTTATAAACAGCTCATCTCTCACGTCATTCGTACGTCACAGTTGCGGTTGTGTACAAATAATTTATTAACCCTTATCAGATCATACATCACTATCCAGCGAATTCCATTCCCAAACATCCAAACTTGACAGTGAGAGGCTGCTACATTGTAGTAATACGAGGCAAGCAGCAAGCCCGTAAAGATTTCACAGACGATTTACAGTGAAGCCTATCTATAACGGTCACCTATGGGACCTGAGAAAGATGACCTTTATAGACAGGTGACCTTTCTCTCCAGGTTAATTTCCATAGAAAGTGTCATTTTGGGATTATGAAGAGTGGCCTTTATACACAGTTGGCTGCTCTATAGAGGTGACCGCTATACAGCGTTGACTGTACACTGTAGTGATACGAGGCAAGAAGCAAGCCTGGAAAGATTCCACTTACGATATTCACTAACGACAGTCGTCTTGGGCTTAGCCGTCCTGTTACGTCGACAGAGGACATTGTGACGTCGACCTCGCTTGTGTGGACGTGAGTTGACTGCGAACGAGGTCTTCTTCCAGATGTAATAATAATGGACGAGTTCCGTCTACGGAAGAGAGAAACGCAAGACCCGTTGATCATTCGCACGAGAGAGCCACAAGCGAATCATATAAATAGAAAGAACAACGCAAACAACAGCGGAAACAAGGCTAGTGAAGCTGACGGGCAGAATAGACACAGCGGTCAGATGAATCGTGCGGTTTACCAGTCGACAACAGCGACGATTGTGTTTATAAATGACGACGTGTATGAGTGACGTCATTGTGCTGACCCCGCACAATCGTCAATCGCAGCGTCAACAAGAGCAAACAACAATAAGGTGCAATTAGCGAAAGGTAACAAGACTGTTGACACAGGCTCCCTTTGGATGTTGTGATGCCGTAATCGTATTATCACGTGACTACGCATGCGCTCTTTTACTCACTGTCTCTTTCTCCTGAAGCATGTCTTTCCTGATCTTGTGGAAGTTCTTGCCGTGCTGACGAAGACCCTTGGAGAAACGACGCTGCAACGATAAAAAAAACTCAAAATATTTTTCCATCATTGGAATGACTGAAAAGTGCATTTTACATATCGGATACTCGCCTACTGTAATTCGATAAATTAAGGGGCGTCGGGACGGATTCACGGGGGTCAAAAACGGGGCTTTTGGAAGGGAGAAAACAACATTTTTAGAAACGTTTAGGGGCTTTGCCCGTTTGCCCCTGAATGGAACCTACAGACAGGTCCCAGATCCCCAGCCAATTTTGACCCCTCCCCTCTTGAAACATTTATCCGCGCCTGTACATAACAGTCCCCCGTATCAGAAACACAAATGGTAAAACCGCTAACGACGCCTCATGCGGTAATCAATCTGATCCTTATCCTTCCGGTCGTACAGAATGGTTTATCCTGTTGAATTGGATTCCGGTTGAAGTAAACACTTCACGTATATCGATAAGCAATCGTCTGGCACGTGATTAATCAATTAGAGTGGCAGTACCATCAACATGCCCCTGAGATCGACATTTCCACAGCAGAGCGCAAACAACCGGCAGCCCATCTTGTTTCTTGGATGCATGTGTCTTCCCTTGTTGACAAACAATGGGCCATTGAGATTATCGCTCCGCCATCTTCGGTGTCAATCAGTGAATAGATTCATTAGGCTATTGAATGTAATGATCATTAGTCTCAATGGGATTAGCGTGGGTCCATTGATATCCATCAGACACGTCCCACCCTGGCCCTGATAACAACAACGACAACAGCAGCCAGCACTACTCACTCGTTCCTCGTCTTGCCATTTCGTCTTGACAGTTGACGGCTGAGGGGATTGCACGAGTTCTTGCAGTGCCTGAGACATGTCGTAGTCGTTCTTGTGCAGCTAAGAGAGAAGGCAAATCAACACTGACGGATGGATAGTACTCTTTGTGTTCGAGGTAGACACAACAGGCGGTCGACCGCAACAATGCGAATGGGGCCATTGAGACGCGCCGCGGATGGCAAATCACCGCTGAAGAAAGAACTCACCAAGTCGAGAGAGTGGAATGTTGTGGCGTCTTCAGAGAAGAGA
Source organism: Calvadosia cruxmelitensis (assembly GCA_900245855.1). Classification (NCBI taxonomy): domain Eukaryota; kingdom Metazoa; phylum Cnidaria; class Staurozoa; order Stauromedusae; family Kishinouyeidae; genus Calvadosia; species Calvadosia cruxmelitensis. The sequence continues at coordinate 53,168 of OFHS01000015.1, read as the reverse complement.
TGCAATGCGCGGTCAGGGGAGCCTCCTTCCTCGCAATAACCCGAAAACGAGGTGATACTCCTAAACGAAACGAACAAACGATGATGCAACATGATCTACAACTTAACCAACTACTGTACACAGTGAAGATTCATCTCGCCTAGAAATGGTACAGTACAAATGGTACAGTACCTGGCAGCTCGAAGGTACATAATCAGATGCGTGTCGTGCAAGGCCGGACGCCAAACCTACAAACACAATGAAATTTTGTAAAAAAAAAACAAGCAAGGAGGTCACTCACTGAAATCCCATGCTATCCGACGAAGCAGACATATGACGCGCTATCTAACGCTCAAATCCATGCAGCAGCAACAGCAGCGCCGGCCAAGAGTGTGCCTCCAGAGTAACATCTAAGCCCGCATCTATCCCACTCGATCTAGGGGAGAACGAGCAAACTCACCAAGGTCTCAGGCAGCTCACAGTGATAATCTTCTAGTGACTCTTTTGTCCTTTCGACGTAGTCCGGCAAAGCAGCCTAAATTAAGAAGACATCGTCAGTTCATTCATTTTGCAGCTGCGACGTCAGGCTAACAGTAAAAGGCCCAACCAAGGAGCACAATACCAAAACATGCAAATTATTGGCGGCGGCCAATAGACCAGCGCATTAACAAAGATCACAATCTCGCCCTAAATCCAGTATTTCTAAACAGATAAAGCCTTTGTATTTTTACATTTTCTCCGCATTTGGAGTCAACACAATTTCAGCTATTTGTTAATCTGAACCATTTTACATTTTCCACACAATCTGCGTCGCGAGCTTAGGATCCGGCCGAGGGTTCATCAGGGCACATATGAATATTGCATCACAATTGGGCAAGCAGGAGACGGGTGGATTTCATTCCCATACGGGCACGTACGTCACTGACCTGGTGGCTTACTCCGATTCGTATTTCTCCTTTCGTGTTGGCCAATCGCCTTTGAAAAACAACAACACACCGACATTGACTCAACGAAGCATTGAGAAAAGGGTGCCGCGGACAGTGCAGCAACAGTGCTATTATCCGCTTACCTCGATTCGGGATTGTAGCGAAGTAAATAAAACCAGCTATCTTGTTGTGAAGTAAACTGTTCGAGCTCAGCTTTGACATCTGCAAATGCTTGAACTCGGCATTTGCCCCTGGAGAACGGATCAAGATGATTTGGAAACCATACCTAAATTGTCACATATTTGAAGTGAAGAGAGACGAGAGGGTTTGGTTAGTGCGGGCGGTGAACTAACCTCAAAGAAGTCGACGGATAGGTGTCAACAGCGTCCGATATGAACAGCTCTCGTTCTTTGACGTTGGGATCTTCAAGAACATGATCGGATGATCCTGTGAAACACAAACAATTCACACGCTCATTTCCAATCAGACACGCACGCACGGCCATGCCTCATAATCGATCAACCACATGGCAACACTGCGTACCGTTTTCAGTATTCCGATCTTGCACGAGCAGTTGATAGACCGATGCCGGTACTTCGCAAGGACGGTAAAACCACACCACATTCACAAAGACCACATCCCGTTTACTCTGCAAAGTCAATCGCAAAGCAACATTGATTCATACACGCTCACCCTGCAATGACACAATAACAGGGTGAGAATGCTCGCCTCCGGCTTACCTTTTTGAAGTCTTTGATAGAGCATATGAAATATGGTATGTCTGGCCTTTGACTTTCGACGTAAACGCAATCTGTAAAACGGAATTGTTGAATGAGACGATTAGTAATAGCAATATCATATCAATTAATGCATTATAACCATTGTTCGTAAAGAGGGCCGATGTCCCATAGTGCAATGCCGTCGTGTAGCCTCCCCGCGGGTGGGAAGATGTTGTAATCGCGTTGACAAGTTGGTCAAAAACACGTAGGCCAAATACGAACACGCCGCAAGCCACCTTTGGAGGAATTATCAGCGCTCGCTATGTAATTAGACACTGCTACACTTGACACCGAAGTGCCAGTTTGCAAGACACGTGCGTGTGAAAGTGTTTGCGCCACAGGGGGCAAGATCAGCGCTTTCGAAGGGGGTGACAGACAGTCGATGACGTCACTGCTTGCAGGAAACTCAACAGTGACTGGCAAAGCTCTGACAGGAGTTGCCTACCGGATTCGCATACAAGTCACCTAGATCTCTCGCAATAGGTTGGCAAAGCAATACAAGCAATATATCGGCCATTGTTTGCAGGAACGGTCGACCGTCTGAATTTGACGACATCAAGCCGAGAGAAGCGCGCAGCGGGGCATGACTGAAACCTGCCTGGAGTGATTTGAGCGAGTGTCAATTGACAGCAGCCAGCATGTGTCGCATGCTCCACAGTTGAGTCGAGGGCATGACAGAGCAGGCTGGCTGTGTTTGAACAACGACAGCCAATAGCAAACACAACCACATCGTTAGATGCTTATAAGCTCACTCTCTCCTAAGCAACAACAATAGTGGCAATCGCCATAAGCTTGCTCGCCATCCAACGCCGTGTTATTGTACAACATTGCAAAGGGCTATACAACAGTATTAGCACATCTCAGATGGTTGATAAATCAACCAGATAAAAAAAAACAGAATCGCAAGAGACGCACAGCATTACCAAAACAGCACTCGTATTTCAGCACCGTTACTCAACGAATAAGAACAGGATTTTGGTCTCCAATGGCGGAAAGAGGTCTCGTTTGGCAATTAGCAACAACACGGAGAGTCCCTCCTAAACGACAGCGCACGCAGGGCAGGTGGCTGTAAATCGTGCTCCCGACAGGGTTGCACGGCAAAACCAGCACCGCCGAGCGACACTAAAATAAATAAGACGTTCAATTCGCGTCAACATTCATTCTCCTCCCACACACAGACACGATTGTTGTCAGGAAATGTTCACAGTCATCGGTTTTTAAAAGAACAAGTAACAAATCTGTGTAAGAAATGACTTCTCAGGATCGACATGGGACGCAATTGTTGTTTCGAAATTGAAAACACAACACTCGTGAGGCTACAAACATGTTAGAGGGACCCTTGCAAATGAATTTACACGCTCTGATAAACATGTTTTATATTTCTTTGACCGGAATTCCCTTCATGATAAGATTTTGCACGGCATCAACGCGTGAAATTACATGTTCGAGGAGCTTGAGTTTCAATTTCTAGAGGTGAGAAGGCGCTTTCAGCCGATAAAAGGAAAGTCATGGGACACAAATAACCGTTGCAAAACGACAGCCTACTTTCAACAAGGCAAGAAACACATCTCCTATGCGTCTATGAAGGGCGGGCATTGACTAAGAATTCAAACAGAAACTGGGTCGACAAAGGACAGACATCTAAATAGCCATTACCAACAATAATACAAGCAATTACGTCAGTGAACGGGGGTGGAATGTTACGAGGAATAAATCAACTGAGTGTTATGAAATTGCTTGAAACCAGGCAGACAAGCACGCAGCTAAATGAATCTTCTTTAAAATCTTGAACAGTAACAATGAGATAAGAACCAGTGAGCCACACAACATACCTCCAGGGTTATAGGTGATATCGCCGTCTTTCAGGAACGGTAAATCTTCGCCTTTCTGGTTGCCTTTCGGCGTCTTGTCGCGGTT
>OFHS01000015.1:36167-49308 GCA_900245855.1 Calvadosia cruxmelitensis | reverse complement strand
TCCTTCGCTCACCTTTCAAATTGCCTTGTTGTCAGGCACAGCGGAGAGCGTATGATTCTCCAGCCGTCCTCTACAGTCTTCACGTCGGGTCTGTCACGCGTGAAAAAGCGTTTAACAACCGGTCGGGCAATTGTTTGCTGCACCTTATCAAGTCTGTTGCACGCTTCCGCCGTGTGAAATTGTTTTGTTCTCGTACTCCAATCAATCAGATGTCGTCCCTTTGACAAAACGAAAAGAAAAAGAAACACACTTCGATGACGACAACAGGAATGTTGCTGGAACAAAAACCCTTTCTCTGTTGCCGAGCAAAGACTAGAACTGACAACGTGCTGTAAGCTGACATAAGAGGCCTGTCTATCATAGGATCTCACTGCTCAAAACGAACTGCTGCCAAACATATTTGCCACTGGATGAACTTCCATCGATTTTAAGTCGCAAATTAAGCCTGTTATATACTTAACAGCTCTGGAGAATAGAAAGGAAACGATTTCACGTCTGCAACGTGCCTAGATTTACTCTGGGAAATTCTGCCAAGTCAAATAACCGACAATACACGTTATCAAATTAACTAGCTTTTATAGAAATTAGATTTAATGTTATCCTTAGAGATAGAGATAGCGTGATGGCCAACGAAACACAATTATAAACATGAAATAGGGGATTGCTGAGCAAAGATAAAACAATTGAGAGGGTAATTTCTTTTCTAATACTGCTCGAGCTTTTAAGATGGGTCTTCACCCACACACGGAACGGATGCGAAGCTATCCGGAGCAAGCAAAGTTTATCTTGTCTAAAGAATCATGAGAATTAGAACCGCACAGAAAACATGTTTAATTCTTATTCGCTTTCTAACACGGCCGGCCTGAAATAGCATTATAACTGGTCGCAAACACCGCAAGAACAAGAATTGTTCAACATACCCATCGCTAAGTAGATTTAAAATCTAAAACATGAGTAGGTCCTTCAAACTGACAAGCTCAGCGTTGTTGCATTGGTTGTATTTACTAATCGCTATTCGCCTTTATCGTCCGCGAATTATAACATGGTTGTAAGATAGTGGACGCTTGAATTAGCGTCTTCATCAGATCACAAAGGCATGTAGTTTCTATTGAAGCTGGTTAAGAAATTACCCACGGGTCAAATCTTTCACGCCCCCGTGAGTTGTATACGTCGATAGACTGACCCGTTTCAAGCGCAGCAACAATGTCTGGTTAATGTTGACATTTATGCTTTACCCTGTGCAAGCAATGACAGCGAACATTAGCAAACGTCGTGTGTAAACATATCAAGACATGCCGAGGAAAGCTGAATACCAGGCGATGCTATAAAAAGCAAGAAAACGGAGAAGTGTTTGACCGACGGGTTGCTCTCTGTCTCTGTGGGTGCAAGTTATTGACTAGGTTGAATACACACGGCAGGGTTAGCAATAAACAGAGATCAAGGGATTCAACTAAACTGACCCAGCCATGATCACTAGACGCAACAAAATATCCTCAATGATACCCATTTCTCAATCCTTAAATTATATTTTACATCGATTTGTTTCTCATGCCATAAATTTGTCGGTTAAGCTGTTAGCGATACTATCACAAACACAGCTCGTTTTCACGTCATTTACAAACACAGCAAAACCAAACATCGAACAATTTGGATTACTTTGAGTAAACCCTATTGATAGGTTTCTTTATTTCCAAATCGAAACCTGCTGTTTCAAATCCATGACAGCTAACTTTTAGAGCAATCTTGGCGTTATATGTCAAATGTGTTCACAACAAGAAATCAGACACCAATTTCGTCGCTAACTCGCATGCCAAGAAGAAGAAAGTCCCGGCAAACGTTCGTCACTCCAAAAACAATAAAAATTGAGCATAAAATATTACTGTATTTTTTCTTTTCTCAAAATGAACTGCTTTTGAGGTGTAGTTTGGTATTGACGCCGCATTGTTTCGATGAGACAAACCGCGTTCACAATCGGAGAGCGGATGAAGTTAGTTGTTTTGCAAACATAAGTCAATTTATCGGAGAGAATAAAGCCTTTGTTAGGGGCAGATGGGTATTTATCGCGAATCGTCTGCTCAACATGCTGCGATGTGGCCTTCAAATGAAAACAATCATGGGAAAATATGGGTGAAACATGGCCAGCTTTATGTAGACACGACTATCGTTATGGTTAGAAAGAGCTGTGTAAGATTACCAAGGCTTAACATTGACTATGTCTTTCAACTTGCTTCGCTTTAGCCACAATAGCAGCAACAAACAACTATTAAGGAAGGTTTTGATATGAATGGGAACGATCTGAAAACCGTCAGCAGCAAAATACCCAAGCAAGCGACTCTTCGAACTGCCCTACTTGAATCTCGACAAAGATTTCTAAAACCCGTACTCCTCTTCGCCTAAATAATAATTATACGATTATGATAGCAAAATCTTATCACTATCAATCAAACTCAAGTGTGCAGAATGTCGCCAAAATGTTACAATGATCGGCATAGAACGCACTGGGTTTTGTTTCTCACCTTGTTTAGTGACTCAGGACGCGTCTCGATTTGTACTTGGCTTTCTCTAGCGTTTTTAAAGGGATACAATAATCTAGCAGCAACAAAAATCTCACTTGTTCATCAGCGTTTCTTGAACGGTCAGTGAAGAGAACAGGTGAGTGCATAAAAGCAATGACACTGCGCAAACCAAGTGCAAACGAAGTCCCCGGTCGTTCAGTCAGTCAGTTCGGAAGAACAGGTGAAAGGATCAACACACAGCCTTAGTATTGTACCAGACTGGTGATTGTCTTCGCACCGCTAAATCGCAATTGCTTTTTAAACAAACAAAAACCACACGGCCATTGAAATGAAAGAGGTCGGCCAACACACGTCGCAGGCTAGCGTCTAACAATGCCGTGTAATTGAGGTTTGAAAATTCAAGTCAATGCAAATTTAAATTAATTTTGCTTGCAAATTCAATAGCTTGTCTCTGGATTTCAAAGCTTTCTCAAGAGGGACGTGTCGTTGCACAAAACGACCTTTGCTAAAGCCCCAAGACCAAACGAAAAGGCAAATGATATCCGTGACTTCCTGTCATTAAACATCATCAATTCAGAACAGCATTAACTGTGTTCAAGCTTTTTAATCCCGGGTTAACAACTCATAAACGTTTTAAAGTAAGTTCTTGCAAACTCAAAGCTGCTCAAATAGTGTTTCTATAACCTACATTTTTCACTTGTGAACACTTTTGACTAAGGTTTTCAAACAAAGGTTGCCTTTCACTGGCTCTTCGCATCAGACAAGTCAGCTTCAAAATCCAGCAAACGTAATCCCTCGCCGGTGAACAACTTAATTAGATCACGAGTATTGGCTTTCTACCAAACACGTCACCATTTGGCATGGCCAGGTCACAAAACAAAGGAATTACAACCACGATCATCAACATGCGAGTCACAGATTATTTTGTCTCGCAGTCAAATATAGCAATTTTATAATATTTAAATTATTAAACATGTCAAGTCTTCCGACAGAGAGATGTTTTCAAGTGTCAACAGTCTTCAGTTGTTGTTTTTGGTGCATCATCTGATTTAACTTTCACCCAAGATAAATCCGTTTCAGCGTCTGTATCATGGCTTTCTTTCCCTGACGAATTGTTGTCCTCAATAGTTTGATCTTCGATTGTTTCGCTTGTAACTTCAGCAGACGGTTGTTCCTTATCGAGATCTGTAGCACTGGATGGAGTAAGCTCTTCACCAGCTGGCCCGGTAGTGCTGCTTCGACATTCGTATTGGTAACCAGGTTTAAAAGATTCGAAGAAACCACATTCTGCCGTGAGATTTGGTAAGAACCAAAAACTTATTTTGCCAAAAGTCAAAGCCCAGACGAAGGCGAAGACAACGTAGCGAACTGCAAAGTCAAGGGATAAGCAAACTGTCAGAGTAGCCAAACTAAAGCATAGATAAACAACGCATTGAAACAAAAACCAATTCAACAAGGACAATCGGATTGAACTGTTTTAAATAATATTTAATAAGAAACAAAAGAAGACTAAGAATCCATCAGAAACACCAGCGGTTTAGTATGTATACCAACCATCTGTCTTCAAAGAGAACACGCTTAAGTGGCCCATTATAGGCCCAACAATAATATTAACCTGTCTACAGCGACCAACTGTGTTAAGCGACCACTTTTCAATGATCCTTAGCGTATCTGGATAAGTTTGGTAGATATATAGACAAATATTTCAGAATTGAATTAAAACAGTATATAATGATGACAAACATACTGAGGAAAAAAAGTTATTTGTAACTTGATGGATTTTCAGAATAAAGTCACGTACACACACGTACACACACAGAGTATTAATTCTAACAGTAATTTTTGAAATGTTACATGTAGCCTGTACCACCGTTTATAGATCTTTAATAAAACTTCGATCAATCAATCAATTAATCAATCAAATTGGCAACACAACAGATTCTCTAGGTCAATTCTGTATGTCAGTCATAAAATGAAAGTCTACTTACGGAGTCCAACGGCGAATAAGCCCCCGATGCAAATGGCGATAGCCACACTGGTGTACCAACTGTAAACTCGGACGTTGTCAGGCCAGAGAGGGAACAAACAGCATGCGATCACACCAAGAACTGAAAAAGGGTAACAAAATCAGAAATAGGGATATGCTCAAGCAAGCATTTTTTATTACTTACAGGGCACACCCTTTTGTTGTCGCATAATTGCAGCATGGTTGTAATAATAATTAGAGTATTGCAAAGTAAACAATGCTCAATGCTTCATATTTAGGTGGCTATGCAAAGTGTGCTGTTTTGGGGTTGTGAAAAGTGGCCTTTATACACAGGTAGTTGCTAAATAGAGGTGGCCGCTAATACAGGTTTGACTGTACATTATTTGAAAGCAGCATACAAGAAATAACCTTCCACCAACACAAAATGATGTCTTGCAATGATTTGTTACAAACCAAGCAGAACTCCGTAGAAGAAGGTCCATGGATGCACTGGGTCATAAATCCACATGAACGCCTGCGGATGAGAAAAGAAAACATTATCAGATTTATTTTTGACAGTACATGTAGTCACAGAAACAGCCTATCACACACGGATGGACTCGGATATTTTCAGGTTACATGTGATAGAGAAATCAGTCTAATAAAATCACAATGCAACACATTACAAAAGACCAATGTCCGTCTAAAGCCGCCACGGTGCAATGCGGACGGTACCTAAGTCTGCACGTCATGCAGCAGTTGTAGGGTTGTGTACTTGAACCGAATAAAGTGTCTGCTAAATCTAAATCGGAAGTGTTTTTCTTGACAATTGCATAGCAGAGGTAGATATCATTTGCAATACTGAGCTGTAAATCAGCAGGCTAATCAACCATGTCCTTTTATAAAAGCAAAGAAGAAATAACGAAATCAATACCATACAGTAAGGGAATAACAAAATTAAAATTGGCTTTTCTCGGGTGCTATGCATCATAAACGTCCTGACTGGAACGATAAGATGCTTCATCAACATTGTTATCAAACGAGTCATTTGCAATTCTCAATCAACAGACAGTCTACATTATGTGGTTCTTGTGTTTGGCTCTTCCTAAGCTTACTGTAAGATTCGATAGGAGACAATGACTACGAGACTACGAGGCTAGATCAAGAGGACACAACACTTACCTCATCATCATCATCAATGAAAAATTGCTCTTCGTGTGCTTCCAAAGTGTATTTGACCTGGAAGCAGACAACAACACCAATAACGCTACATGCACCAGACTATAAAAGTTATTCACGCAAGTCAGTAGGCCATAAGGGACCAAAGGAATAAATAAGATTGTAGAGGCCTATTGGGCAATGTCCAGTTGTAGATTCCTTTTGTCTGGTTTTAATAAGCAAGCATGCAACTGTAGACTGCATAATGATGTACAAGGCTTCACAAACATAAAGAAATACAGTGAAACCTGTCTATAAGGGTCACCTGTGGGACACGAGAAAAAAGGCGGCTTTTCTGTCCAGGCTGATTTCTATAGCAATTATGTCATTTTGAGGTTATGGAGAGTGGCCGTTATACACAGGTGGCTGCTCTATAGAGGTGGCCGCTAATACAAGTTTGACTGTACCTTTCGTTTCTTCTTTCCATCTTTCACTTCTTCTTTGCCTTCCTTTGGGACAGTCTAGAAAGAGGTCAAGTTGAAATGATCATAAATGAAATTAAATCACAAAAAATAATTTATTTATAGATGTGAATACGTCATAACATAACATGGCTGCATAGTGTGCACAAATGTAGGCCTGCATAGGTAGCAGGTAGATTTTGTATTTAGTAAAATTACCTTATCAGGTTTTCTTTTTCGCACTTCTTTAGGCGAGCCATTTTTTGAAGATCCGTCTTTTTGCACACCATCCTTTGCTTTTTTGTCAACCTTCTTGATATCTTTTTTAATCCGTTGAACACGAGAAAACGTCCCCAGAACAAGCAACCTGGCAATATATCAAAGCAAGTGAGTTGTTAGAAAACACACACAAGAGCTACAAATGTTCCGTAATTATCCTTTCTATCCTTAACATTGATTGCAGAACCTTGGATACCACTGGCCTAACATCATAGCCACTGCTAAATTGAGATGTTTAACACTGTCAGGGTCTGACTGTCATCCGATCAAAGAGAATCGTGTTTTGTAGGCCACTTTGTAAGATCTGAGCCCATCAGCCACTCGCCCTCTTCACGACGTCATCATCTGACAATCGATAGAGGATGTTTCGCAAAGAACACAGTAGGGTGGTATTGTATGGTCATGTATTAACTGTTGATTTGCCATACACGAGAGCTACAAATAACGAACACTGAGCGTTGAAAAGATCATCTGGAAAATATGTGATTTTAAAGTGGTTGGCTGTCACATTTCACAAAACCTGCACACAAATGGTAGGCAACTAATGGCATGCTTTGCTGTCGGGAAAATTGCAAGCGCAAATACTGCTGCAATATTATAATCTTATCCTCAGTAAAGTACTGAATTTTGGAAAGTTTATTTAAAATAAAGAATCTGAGTTGATTACTCTAACTAACGTATTCTGCATGATGTAGTTAATCTGTATTTATACAATACTTGAAAAGAATCAATCAATCAATCAACCAATCAATCAAATAATCAATCATCTTCATAGAGAAGGCACGTCGTCAATTCGTCATGCATTTACAATACACAGTTCATAAGCTCATAGGTCTAGTAGATTAATTGATGTGATATTCATGTGTACAAGAAACATTTCTAGCATCATATCAAGTGCGCTACAGCTTACATACCTATCCAAAAATTCAATCACCGATTCTCTGTCAGTAAATTGAACCTTTGACTTGGGTGCTTTTCCATTCGCCCATTTTGATTCCATCAGAAAGTCAACAGCCTTGCTGCCTGAGAGGTAAATTGATGCAAAGTAATTTAGAAAATGTGTTACTAAAATGCATTTCAGTGATTGAACGTAGTGACATACTGCCCAAGAAATGTGGTGGGCAAAATGCTGGAACATATTTGAACTTGAGCTGAAGAAAGCAATCGCTTCAAGACAATTAGCTTCATATTAATTTTTTGGTTTGCTCGTTGATATCACATTGATTGAAATTTAGAGACGTTGGAATAATGTATTGCATTGGCAGCGGACTGCAAAATGTTTAGCATACAGGTCGAGACCGACCAAAGTGTTACTACAAGCCTATGGCATCTTCCAGTAGGCTACATGGCAACACGTGATAGATCTGGTTTTATGGAATCAACATTATTTGTGAAAAACACTCAGGTTAAAACATCTTGCAGTTGAACATAGTTACAATCCCATCAGATATTGTCCCTAAACAATAATTATCCCTTATTTCCTCATCGGTTGTAAAATTTAAATTGCTGTTCTGAGTTTGCTAACTCGCCTCACTTAAAACCCCATCCCAGTTAATATTTCACATTTGGTTGCCTCGTCAGTGGGTTTATATTGCCTGGGTTTGACTGTAGGGCCAATGGTTCCCAATAGCAGAGCTATGTTCGGTAGAGGCCAAAATCGATGCAGGCGAACGCCAAGGCTGAAACTTCATTACACCCCTAGCTAGCTTTTAAATAGAAACAACTTGTACGGATTATTTGCACTTGACTTCAACCGACCAATAAAGTATTCGACTTGTTCGCCATAGAACGTTGTCTTCTTTGCTGGCAAATTAAATCGCATGTATTTTGCGACAGCCGTTTCATCCTTAGTCATTTGATCTCCATTGGGGTCCTCCTGAACATAAAAAAAACTTAACGTTAAATAAATTCAATACGGTCCCGGACAACAGTGAACAACACAGTAACACTGAATAGGCCTGCTACAACAAAACCTGGGCTACAATTCTCATATTTTGTTGTTCACAACAACTAAAAATGATGGAAAATAAACATATATTTCCTTAACAATACTGATATCTTAGTAATAAATAAACAATCTGTCCTAGTTCTCGAAAGCTAAGTTTGATCTGAACTTGCTTAAATTTTCCAATGCGAAATCAGCGTAGTAGAGAATTCAAATTTTAAATTTGCCACCGGTCGAACATGACGAGACGAAATCGACAAGTTTCAACAATTAATCACAAGAAAAAAATGTTATTTAACAAACGCCAACATCAAGACTTGAATAACGTATCGCTTTAAAGTCGCAATAGTGTTCCATACTTTCTTCTTCTTCTTTCTTGAAGCCTTCTTGTCCGCCATTATTGCCTTGAGCAGTTCACAGCTGACGTTCTAACTTTGGCCGGCTAAACGTAAATAGTCGAACCCAGATCACTTCCACATCTAAAGCCACGTGTTCAATTCTAAAGACATCGTCTGTCGCGGTCTGTCGCAACCAGAGCTTTGTTTATACCTGGTCCATGTTACTAATAACTACAGTATAAAACTCTGTTGTTGAAATAGACCGCCAATTGCACAAGTTCTAACTTGCTACTATACATAGCCGATTCCCCATCCAAATTAAAAATGTGAGTCTGATTTCCTGGAATGAATGGAGATTGAAGACACACGCTATAGTGTGCCCAGACAAAACGCTTTTGAAAAGTTGCTTCTCAAAATGCGCCTCTATACTGTCAACCGTGTACTTTTAATGGCTGATGCGTATTTTATCTAATATTTCCCTTTCGTGTGGTCATGTTTGTCTCTTGTCGTGTCAAGTTGTCTTATCGTTGAATCTGTGATGCAGAGCTCTGTACATTACTTTGCCAAATTCCTTGTCACTCGTTTCAAATAATATCTTCTATTATACTTTATTCATCTTTACTTTTACTTCTCAAACTATCACATACTTCTGTCTTCTATTTTCTGATGGGCATATTGAGGATTTAATTATTTGCTTCTCCCTTCAGCAACGCGCTGCTCCTTCTTCTTCCCTGTAGTCTCGGCGAAAATCTTTCGTCGTGAAATCAATTCATGATAAGCGATTATTTAAGAGAAAAAATTCTGCACACAGAACTCTGATTCCCTTGATCACTAGGGACGAATAATTACGTTCTTTCAAACACACAGCTTCTTCCAACATATACACTAGACCAAGGTACTAGACAGTATCTCAAATACTTTATCGAATGAATTGTCTAGCCAAAAAGGGCCGATTTGAGCGTAGAAGGGGAACAGTCTCGTTTAGGAACTTTGCCATCAAACGAAATGCTACATGACTGATTTAAAATTTGTAATAGGTTTGTAACTTTTATGTAGCTTTAATTAAAACTGTATTTACATGACATGTTAGATTACGATGATTTAATTATTTCTGGACTTGTAATGTTTTAATCTTGACATAATTATACGATATGTTGCAGTCTCATTGTGGCGCACAAAACCGCGCGAAACTTGAACCAGGGTGTGCTCTCCTGCTGCAAAGCTTTGTCTGTTTATATAAATTCACCGCAAGGAAATTCTTAAAAATATTAATTGTGAGCTCTCGAATCACACTAGTTCTTCAAAGAAAGTTGCAGCTTGTCGCATAAGCTTGGAAATATTCTCCTCAGCTACTGTAAATTTCGCTTTCGCATAAAATGGATGGTACAATACATGACGACTCTACGCCAGAGATTGAGAAGCTCATTAGAAAAGCAGGTATTCAAATCGCAGATGATCTGTTTTAGCTAATAAATAACAATTACAAATGCCAAAGCTATAGTTTATGGGCTCAAAAATTGCATGCTGATGCCTGCCTTTGCTTGGTGGATGCCATTCAACTTCATGACAGATACGTTAATGTATTATTGAGCTATTTCAGAAGATAATGATGTCTTCAAAATGTACAAATAGGTATTGAAGATTAATTAGGCATACGGCATTTGATAATGATGACAACATGAGATGGACCATATGATTGTATATATAAGCTGCTGTGTTCGTTTAACTGTCTGATATAGTTTGCTTTTTAGTTTTGGTATTATTATTATTGATTTTTCTAAAAAAATTGATTCTATATAAATTTATTGTCTACAAAATGGGCAAGTTCTCTGTGCTTATGGAATGACCTGGATCATAGAAATTCAAACAATTCCTTTGAATTTCGTTCATTTCTTTCTATTTACTGACATTATTTTATCTATCTCTATCCGCTACACATCAGAAAATGAGAATTCTCAATACTTGGAGAACATCAATGAAGAAATTGACAAAGCTGAAAGTAAGTCAAGAAGGAAAAACTAGAAACTTAAAATCTCTTCAAATGCTGCATTTATAATGATTTGTGATGGAATTCTGTACAATTTAGTTCCATTATTGAGCCTGCATTAGTTATTTCCTCTGAATCAAATATTAAAATTAAACCTATCATTATATAATCAGGTGACATTTACGGTATCTAGATGAATGTAGTCAAGTATGAAGCTAGCATAATCTAGCATTTGATAGTGGGTTTGGCGCCCATAATGTATTGCAAAGATTAGAGCACCACCAGAGCAACTGCGTCTTGAGATCATTCGACATTTATATCATGTTAATAATAATAATAATAATTGTTTATTTACTAATATAGCGCTATTCCCAATAAGTTGCCCAATAGCGCTTCACAATCAATACATTCTGTATACTGAATGAATACAATGTTCATTGAGAAGCATTTGAATATCCTTTATTTCTTTCAAACTCTCTCAAATTACAAAATGAATTCAATTACTTAGAAAATACATATTTAAACTAAAAACTAATTAGCATGCTAAAAATATAACTACTTAAAATATTAAATATTAAAAATCTCATTTAATTCTTCAGAGCTCTGGAATGTACCCAAAACAGACGCGGCATTTCCTCTTTGAATGGCGATGCCAATACGTTGTTTCAAAAATGCTCGCGATCTGCTCTCGCCGGAGCATTTGAAACAATGAAATATGCATCTTATTTTATTAACAATCTTCGAATATAGAATGGTATCACGAAAATGAACCAAATTGCGCTGGCCTCGTTTTCGTGTTTGTGCGTAACCTCGTTTTTGTTTAGGAAAGTTTTACGTCTTGGTAGCTAGGGAGTAGGGATTGAACATGTGACTGTCCTCATGCTTGTTTCTCATTGGTTAATTGTGACAATATGTAAATTAGCTTAGTATAAACTGTAATGAAACCTTAATTAAGGTGTGTCTGATGGTTGCGACCAACGGAGATGCGTCTCCTATATGATTCTTGTGTTTAACGTGATTTAGTTCGTTAGGTTATTACACAAGTCTCTTCTCTTGTCTTGCTGGTCGTAATCATTAGATACCAGGGACATTGGACCGATACACGTTCCTAATTTGATACAGTCTTCTTCTCGGGAAATTGTTTGAATCCAGATATCGATAAATTGTACAAAACGTTTATTTCTTTCTCCGGAGAGAAATCTCAAACTGCGCTTAAATACAAATATATTGTTTAATGACGTGTATATGGTTTGTTTGCAGAACTGCAGCGGCAAATCGAAGAACAAAATGGCTCCGTTCGCAAATTGAATGAAATTATCAATGGTTTGGATCAAGAGGCTAAAAACTTGCACTTCCAGTTCGTCCAGGCTAAAGAAGTAACGGAAAGGTAAACTAAAAGAATGGGATAGCAGTATCTTCCGTCCAGCTGAGAAATGAATCATAGGACTGAGAAGCCAGGAGCTGTACCAGCCCTATAGGATAGAACACTATTGTATAGTCAAACCTATCTTAAGCCATAAAGAACCACTCATTCAAAAGTGACCTCTCTATACATGCTCACGACAGGTCAATTGTACTTTTTCGGAGCTGTCAAGTAGCCACGAGAAGGTAGTCTTCTGGCGATCGCTCAAGACAGGTGGTTGCTTAAGACAGGTGGTCATTTGAAGCAGCTGGACGCTCAACACAGGTGATCACTTAAAAGTTAAGACAGGCGGTCGCTTAAGACAGGTTGAAGGGTATGATTACGAATCCACGTTGTAAAACAATATTTCGTAAGGGAATGAAGGACACATATAATTAAATGTTTAAGAAATGCTGTACAAAGAAGAAAAAAGCAAGTTATCGTTGGAGAATGAAGTCTAAGTTTTGGTTAACGTCTGGTGCTATACAATACTGTCTATACTGATCTATCGAGCTGTTGATTTTAGTCTAAAGAATGCGCTAGCCTTGGCGTCTAATCACGATGAAGGATTGCAAAGACACTTGGAACAGCTAAAGAACTCGACAGTTGAAAAGAGGTAAAGCCTGGACTAATCCACAACCTTTATAATAAACTACTGGTCAATAGTTTTCATCTGACATTGGTTCTTTTCAGGGCTACACATACAAGTATATTAGCAAACTACGAGGCCATCTACAAGAAGTATCAGTCCAGATACGAGGCTATCCCTCTTGCGAAAGAGAGAAAAATCATCATGGAAATAGCAATGGGAAAAGAAGAAGAAGGTAAGTGAATGGAGTAAATGAAAGCGAAGGTTTTTTTTCTGTTATATTCTTGTAAATGAGGGTCTCCCAAACAAACAAGCAGCGTTGCTTAAGGGATGACCCTGATCAGGTGAACCTAGACTGTTTTAATTTATCCTTGCCTTGTATTCATCTTGCTTATTTCATGATCAAAATAAACTATCTATCTATCCATCCGTTATCATATCATTAAATGCCCTGCCATCACTTCTTACATTCGATTTGTCAAAGATATAGATTAATTTAA
>OFHS01000015.1:21426-36057 GCA_900245855.1 Calvadosia cruxmelitensis | reverse complement strand
TCTTGGGATGTACTGTATGTTGTGCAAAACAGCGAGCATTTAAAAGAGGCCATACAGTACAAGCAACCACTATTGTTGTTGTAGTATTAGGTAATGCTCTACACCAATAGGAATGCTGATTCAAGATCTCTTCTCTATCATCCTGCTATTTACAAATATATTCATTCTCATCTGTGCTCATCACGAGAACACACGACTCGTCGCTTGGCTTATGCTCATACAATTGTGACTTGCTAAGACCAGCTAAAATTGAATAATAAAGTTAAAATGTATAAATATTGTGTTTAAATGATGCCTAGTATTGTATGTGCTATAATTACGAGATAGCCTCCATTACATGTCTGTCTCGTTATGATATCTGTCTTATGTAAGTGCATAGTAATGTTGATTCAGAGGTGTTATTACCGTCGTTATAACCTGTTGTGTATTTGTCTGACATTATATGTTCTATAGTTGAGAAACCTACATCTCTTCTTATTGTCTCTTTATTTTATTATATTATAAGAACATAACACAGAGTAAGGAATACAGGTCGATGCCTTCATGGCATTCCTGAGCGACGACCTGTTGATGTTAGAAATCCTTGCCAACGATCACAATTATTCACTCGTTCTCTGTTGCTCCAGTTAGGCGACTGTCAGATGAAACAGAGAAGCTGAATATTTGTGTCGATGAGCTAAAATCTGCCGGTGAGTTCTCAGAAGACCATTTTACAGCTTTCAAGTCGCTTTAACATATTATCAGAAGAATCTCAGCGTTTTCTGAGGCATATTTACTAAAACTTTAAAGGTATTCACTATTTCTAGCTACCATGACAGTTGCACTCTCAGACATTGCTACATATGTTATTAATCTCTTAAAAAATTTATCTTGTCATCTCAATTATCTTTTTTCTCTCTTATTTTCTCTCATTTCTTTTCTTTCAACTTTGTTTAGCGTATGCACTGGATTACTCTTATCTGTATTATGTACTCCGTTTGGTTAATTTCTATACGCAGCTATAAATGTAAATTATGTTATATGCCAATGTAAAATATATATAAGGTCTCCGACCCCGAACAAACAAGCACAGTGCTTATGGGATGACCTCGATCATGCATTTTCTTTGTATTATCAAACTTGTATCTCTGTATGTTTCTGAACATGATAAAATCTATCTATCTATCTATCACAAATGACGTAATGTTTTGTTTCATTTCAGGCAATAAAATGGAAGAATGGAAGAGGCTGATCATTAAATTGTACTCGGCTCAATTATGAAATTCTGATAAGCATACATGTTCGTGTGATACTTACTCTATTTATTATACACATTATGTAATAAGTGTTTCAATTTTTAAGGGCGACTTCCAAGGTAAATATTACCTCATTAAAGCAAGAAAGAGAGCAGCGCGAGAAGGAGGCAGGTACGTAACAAACGAATGTGCTGTGCTAGTCTCATCATAGAGTCACTATGTATCTATATGTCTGTATGTCTGTATGTCTCTCTAAATGCAGTGTGGACAGTTAGCCAACGAGCGCTCTCATATCCTGAACTATCCGGAGATTCCTTCGTATATACCACTTTTGTAAAAGATAAAATTCAATAAAGAAAAGAAAACGCATAGTAAACAATAACTTATAATATTCAGATTGTTATGTATCCTATCTCGTATGAGATGAAATAAATATCACCAATGAATGTCTCTCTAGTGTCACTATGTCTCCCACTCGTGATTAATACAATATTTTAATTTGTAAATAGTCAGGCCAGGTTTTTTTATTTTTTATTTCTTAATAAATAAGTTTAGTAGAAAGTATTGCAAATATTTCTAGAGTAATTTTATAGTTTTCAATATTTTGGAAACTAATTATATTGTATTAGACTTTTACCAGAATTGCTTTTGTAAGTTATCCGTCTATATCGAAATAAATTAGTATCAATTGAAAAAATGCAATATTTATTCCTTACATTGATAACTGATGTAATTTATAATCATTGGCTTACTTACAGAATTGACGAAACAGAAAGAAGAGTCTCGGGCTGCACAAGACCACGGTTCACCACTATTTGAAATCAAGCAGCTAAGAAGTGACAAAGAAGGCATGCCCTTGCAACCTGCTCCTGATGATGAAAAAGCACAATCTGACATCTTCGATGATGAAAAAGAGAAACCAGAGGCAATCAACGAAGATAGATGGACCGATGATAATCGAAGTGGAGAAGCAAACAAAGAGGCATCCACGCTGGTACAAGCTAGTCTTGCGCTTGATTATACACCGCACCCGAAGACCAATAATCGCTCATGCCACAGTCCGATGATCGTAATCCCGCGAAGGAAGACGTTTCTCCAGAAGCCAGATATTGCCAAACGCATGCCAGCTATAGTCGAACGCAGAACACCAGAGGTGAAGCCTATTGATTTCATCCGACCATCACCCGTGATCAACAGAAGGCAACCGATCAACCCATGGCAGCCTATGACAACCACGCTGATTGGAGACAACAAGAAGGATTACTTGATGCCGTCCATTGCCAACACTCGCATCGCTAGCCCAACATTAGATGTACCGGACGAGCAACCAGAGGTATAGCACTACCAGAAACAGAACTGCTGCTTGATTTACTGATAAAACTCAACAGAAATACAGAATTCATCAGCATTCATCGATTCCTTGCTATACATTTTTATCGAAATATGTCTACAATGGATGGTTATCAAGCCTAACACTTTTAAATACTTAAAAAGAAAGCGACTTTAGTGAGAGTGGATGGTTGTACAAATTTTATAATTTATTGGCTCATTATAGCAATGTGTATTTATATCCATCGCTTGAAGCCACTGATGTGCAAAATAGTTTATGACAAAATAAAGAAAGAGGAAAAAGTTGCATTTCTGTCAAGACTGTATTAGTGGCCACCTCTATAGAACAGCCACCTGTGTATAAAGGCCACTCTTCATAACTCCAAAATGACACTTTCTATAGAAATCTACCTAGACAGAAAGGCCACCTGTCTATAGAGGTCAGTTTCCTCTGGTCCTAAAGGTGACCATTATTGACAGGTTTCACCGTATTGCTTCATATGGACAATCCTCTTAATGATGTTCTTTGCAGGAGCCAATGGAATGTACTCAAGAAGAAGCCATGGATGAAATAGAGCCATCACAGTTTGGCCATGCGCGAGAAGAAGAGAACACTGCAACTGCTGATCACGAAGTCATTCTCAGTCAGGACACGTCTCAATCCAGTGCATTTAGTGGTATACCACATCTTGATGTTCCTTCTGTCTTTCTCTCCTCATTGAATAGTTTTTTTATTTTACATCCACAGTTCATTATGTGGCGTATCGTTGACGCGTTGATCATTTGATGCAATATTCTAGGGCCTTTTTCGTGGACCGAGACCAAAGTTTAGTCCAGGACTAAATCTCAAGTCCCATATAATTATTTTAGTAATGCAGTCCATGCTAGATGTTTCGTCTCGGACTACGCTTTAGTCCCGGTCCATGAAAAAAGGCCCCTGGAGAAGTCGCCAATTGTGTTTAAAATTGCTTTCCTTTCTTATCGATATGGAAACGAAATTATCCTTCATTTGCTTTTATTTTGCTCGTCGTGTGCTTTCCATTTTCCAGACTTCCCCATTGACAGCGATTGCCAGCAATACTCTGCTGTTGACCTCATAACACCTACGACCTCGCAACAACAACAACGCGTCGATGGCTCGCATTGCCTCGATCCGAATGACAATGGCATGGAGGCTGAAGACACAGGGAGCTTCTTCAGTTCAGGATCATTGCGTCCACAATTTAGCAATCCAACCAACTCCCCAGGTTTCATGTTCCAATCTAGACCCATGTTTGAGAATAGTGCCGTGAGTACTATACAGCATACTGCTAAAGCTAATCCATGCAAATACAATGTAACTCCGTTAATATCACAACCCGCTTAATATCACTTCAGTTTGAGAACCAAGCTCTGTCTGAAGCAACTATTTGTACCCGCTGAATAACAGGACCTGTTTATTATAACATTTTTGGACTGGAAAGCCATAGTGATATTAACGAGGTTTCACTGTACAATTAAATGTAAATAAGAAAAACTGATCAAATTAAATCTATTAAAATATTGCGAAAAATATTACTAGAGACTTAGCATCTCATATTTTCTGTTGGATGGCAGACGTACGCAGCGTTTCCTCGTGGAACAGTAATGTATACGCACTGGACGAGGATTGAAAATAATGACCTACTGAACAAACACTTATTAGGTTAGCTTCAAACGCAGTCCAAGTGAATTTCAGGATATGAAGGAGTCCGGTCTTCTCCTCATGCGCAGGCAGCCAATGTTAGTTTAACGTTGCTCCAATGGCCTGGAAAATGACGTAACCCCAAGATGCATCTGGACTGTCTGTACTATAGATTCAACCTCGATAATACTGACAGCCTAATTGCAATATCAAATTTGCTTAATTTGAATTATTTGAAATTGAAATGAAGTCTAAAGTATCTGATTTTTCACATGTTCTTATAAATCATAGTTATTAGTTCTGATTTTATTGTTACTTCACAATTTGTCAATCCGATATATGTTACAGCCGTCCACCAATCTACTTAATATATTGACTTTCATGTTTTACATGTTATAACCAATCCCTGATGTTTTCTGGATCGAAACAAGGCTTACTGGATGTAACATTTTGGATCGCCGACTAACATGAAAGAGAGACTATAATCATTAATCGAGGCTGTTACGTAATCTGGATTAGATATAATATTTGTTGTAAAAGTAGTTTTGAATCAATGTTATGATGTGATCGGAGATTTCAGGAGCTTGAATAAGCAATCAGTATGGTACTTATGCATTCGGAATTTCTCTCTGAATATTCGATGTCGTCAGCGAACCACATTTGTTCGAGTCTTTCAGCCTCAACCTCGTTTAGTTTCCTATTGAGCCACGCCGTGATATCATTCTGAATCCTATCTCCATGGATACGAATACGATTAATGAAACGTAGCGTGTTCTTCTTCTCAGGAATCGTGTCCAAGCCCCCAAGGGACGCAGTCTTCGAATGCCTTCAGTACTGGAAATTCCTTTCTTACTTTTGGTTACTCAAATGGAAATGGATCCAATGCCACTGGGACATCAACGAAAGATTTAATGGTAAGATTTTGGAAAGGGGATGCTGCATTATACATCCATGGATCGACCTTAGCATTCAGCGGCCTATCCTGTATAGAGACTACGGCCAGCGAACCTTCCTTAGATAGATAGATAGAGTTTTATTTCTGACATATAAACAAATTAATACAGAGTGAATAAGACTATTACAGGCAGCAAACTTACAATATGTATATTATTGTATAAGCACATGATCAACTTAGCATTTGTTTCTTGATGTCCTTAGTAGAGCATGCACTCTAGTTTCGCTTTAATTTCAAGTGTCTTGGAGTAAATTATTTATAGAATTCCTTTTCATTCCTACCATCATTATCATCATTAGCTAAGACATAGAGAGTATATACAATAGTAATCCAATTGTGTATATTGCCCTATGCCATGCTTTTCGCTGTTAGATTGTTGTATTATTCGCTTTTAATTTTCTGGATATCCCAGAAGGAGTCGACACTCGCAATAACTTATCAGAACACTGCTGTGAAATCATATGCACTGATATCTATAGAGCCACCTCATTTCTGTGTTAGTATAACTGCTTAGTTGATCTACATTCAATGTGGACTCTTGTGCTATCCATGTGGCTTTTATGAATCTCTTACACGTATCTAACCCATCTGCTGTTTAAATATTCTCAGAGGATGAATAGCCTCAATTCATCTCCTCCATTAAATTGATTCGACGGTGTATCTTCGGGGAAGACATCCTCTGTAATTTTTAGAATAAAGAAAATGATGATGCTTTGCCTGGTTCATGTTTATATAGCATTACGATAGTCAATGATAGAGATGCATTTTAAGGCCCCTTCCCAGTGGGTATTGTTGGTCACTTTAAGCATAAATGTTGTAGATTTGAATTTCGATAGTCATACGAATAGGCCTATCGATAATATTACGGTACTATACAGTAGTACGGTAATACTTATTTGATCTTTTGAAAAGTTTTCACTGTTAAGTTTTACCACAGAACAATCTCTCTCTTCTTGTACTTTCTAGAGATACCCTCTAGAGTTACACACTGTTTTGACGACGACACAGGGAGGATAATTGTCATAATACTGCTAGGCAAAGGTCGTACAGCTTGTAAATATTGCAACATAAACCACTGCGATTGTTAAATAACTTACTGCAATGTTCACATGAATTACATGATTTCTCAGAATTCCACACCTCAAAAAGTATGTTCTGGACAACAAATATTTTTCTTGTTTCATCAGTATCATCTTTCTTAAAATTACACGTGGTTATAAGGACATATTCCTTGCAATGAGAAAGTTTTAAAGGAACTCTATTTTTTAAGTATACTGAGCTGTTGATGTTTACAGTAAAACCCCTTCTGTCTTTCAGTTTGGTGCAAGGAATGACATCTCCCCTGCGTCGAGTCAAGCTGACTCCAGTTTCTTTGCAACAGGTTTGAATGGAACAACTGCAGAGAGGTCTAATTGTCGATGTAATCCTTGGTACAGTCAGAGGGCAATTCTGTTGGTGCAAGAAACAACATAATTGTTTCGACCTCTTGGAGGGGTGATATCAGAAATTGTAGTTATAAACGCCCAAGAGCAGGAAAAATCATGCTATGTTTTACTTTGTAATCATTTTTAAATATTTTAATTTAAGGGACTGCCAATTATTTATGCCACAGGTTGGTATCAGAAAGAAGTGGGTTGGATTAGCTAAATTTAATTTTGAGAATGCAAACGTTTAGGTAACTCGTTTGCCTGACGTCTTCGACATCATTTACTACTGTATGTATTATACCATACTAAGCGATTAAAAACTCATTAAGTAAGTATTACATTAACAATGGAAAGAGAACAGTAGAATCATTAAGATAATTTTCCGATATCCATAACAGTAAAATTTTAGGTTTGGGAAACTTTTGTCTGTCATACAAATGTCGTGTAGAAAATATTATTTCGCACGTTTCGATTTCTCTTCGGTACCAACCTGCTGTAGAAATTATACTGGCGGTGGTCCCTAATCATGTAATGTTTCCGTTTATTTTTATTTCAAGGTAACAGCTCTCAAGAGACACAACCCCAAAATGGAAGCTCTCTTTCATTCTTCAACACATCGACCAATTCTTCATCTTTGAACAGTCCCGTATCTGGTGGATTTCAGTTGAACTTTGGAAGCAATTCGTCTCCTTCGCCAGGACCATCTTCATCGCGATTTTCATTTCTGTGATTCAGATATTATGATAGTGATTGATCAACTGACTAAAATTGGATTATTGAATCGTTGTTGAAATTATTCAGATATAGATCTGCATGGGGCCTTAATCATGGACCGGGACTAAAGCATAGTCCTGGACTAAATCTCAAGTCCCATAACAGATTTTAGGAAGTTAGTCCAGACTAGATGTTTACTGAGTCTCAGACTGCACATTAGTCCCGGTACAGGCCCCTGGTCTTAAAATTATTTTTCGTTTCATTTGATGAAATTTTACTGGTTCAGTGTTTTTCAATGGCTCTTGTTGCGTACATTGTTCATATTAATGCGCGATAATAATTATGTTTCTTATGTTTCATTGTAACTACGCATTGTTCAGTTACGAGACCGCACCTCACATATAGAATCCGGCAGTTCTTGTTGCTGGTTTGCTAATTGCCGTGTTGTTTCAGATCACAGTGGGAAACCTGTCTATAACGGTCACTTCTGGGATATGAGAAAAATGACTTTTAGGGACAGGTGGCCTTTCTGGCTGGGTTGATTTCTATAGAAAGTGTCATTTTGGGAGTATGAAAAGTGGCCTTTATACACAGGTGGCTGCTCTATAGAGGTGACCACTAATACAAGTTTGATTGTATATACAAGTTTGATTGTATATACAAGTTTGATTGTATATACAAGTTTGATTGTATATACAAGTTTGATTGTATATACAAGTTTGATTAATGATATGGCATTTTTCGCGAAAGTGCTCCTATTTTCTACCAATTGTACACACTAAAACTATTTCTAGCCAAGAATTGTTGCTTGTTTCAAGTATCAACTTTCGCTTATAATAAGACTTGGTTTGGGGAAGAACAATAGCAATATTCATACTTAGCTTAGTATTTTGTGGCTTACAGCGTGGACAAGTTTTTATCTACTAGATTTAAGAAAAAAATCCTTGAAATGAGACATTTTGTTCTTAAAGTGGAACAATTTTTTGCAGTGTATGATTGTAAATTTTGATGTTCAAGCGAATGTCACACTAAGAGCAAAATTGAACTATCTTCGTGTCTATACAGCGAATGCCTTGTTGAAATCGTTGGCTGTTTCTGTTTGTCAGTGTTGTGAAACTCATAGTTATTTGACAGCACATAATTATACTTCCTCATTTTCTCTTGCAAACTCGAACACTACTGTAGATAATGCGCTCTGTACAGCATAGAGGCTGACTTCAATCCAGAAAGAGACTGCATGCTTGAAAGGTTCTCGGAAATGTTCTTCGGGAAACAGATAAGCGATTTCAATTTTACGAATTTTTTCGTCCTCCCTCAATCGATTGAGCAGGAAATGATGAGATCATTCGTTTCGACAAATACAGAGCACGATCGAAAGCAAGGAAACATCAATCTTCGATTTATACTTCGACAGATCACACATGAAGTAACTGTAACTGGCGTTTACGACAAAAGGCTTTATGCAGAATTGTTCCTCGTAAACGCAATGTCAGACAATGTTGGCAGGGTTTCCTATTTGACGAACCAGTAAAAATAAGAACTGACTAATAGGGAAGACGTGACTGTCTCCTTCAAACGTTTTCCCAGCTCCGTTAAGAATTTCCTTGTGGGGTCATGCATTGAGACACAGTCTCAAATACCAGTAAACAGGCATTCAATACATTCGCACTTTCCTGTATGCTTCGGGCCTTTGACTTTTAAACGAGATTCATTTTGTAATTGGTAGCAGCTTACGTGTTCGAGGCGGAGTGGTTTATAAATAAATGGCTAGATTGCTTGATGGCTGAGATTACCATGTACTTCCGCTTTAGACCTTGGAATAGTCAACTATCGAAAGCAGTTTCGTTTCATCCCATTGCTGTATAAGCATAGAGGTGAGAATAATGTATGTCATCTGGTTGGAATTCAGAGTGGACGAAAGCACAGTTTTATGAATGGGAAGCACCCGTTATGTCTGACTGAAGCACACTGAAGGCAGCGGTGAAAGCGGCGACCTTGAGGCATAGCTCTGCGGTACTGTGGCAAATATATGAAATTCCAAAGCGTCTGCTTACTTTAACATGCAACAACAGATCACGGCCTAAGGTCGAATCTAAGCGAGCGAGCAACACCCTTGGCATGTCAAGACTTCAAGACGATTCCCACGCATTGCTTCCTTTATACTGACATATACCCATGTGATGGTAAACGACGAATCGTCAAAGCAAGCAACCTTCAAACTGGAGAGGAATTATTTCTGGACCACTGTGCTCTAAAAATCTCTGGCTAGAAGTACATTATATTCAAGGTATGCATTTGACATGAGTAAATGACCTATAACCATAAAGGTATTGCAGGTCGCTGGAGAGTGCTCATTTTTCATCAGAATAAGCGTGGAACGAAAGGATAATTTTGTTCATTCGGTATATTTCACATACAATTATGTATGGACTTGTGAAATGGTAAAGGGCTGCGGTCACGATGGTGTTGTTGAGACGACAAATCATTTATTATCGCAATTTCATTTTCATTTCTTTTAACAATTATTAAGCTAACATTTACAGATGGTATATTGTCGTTTCGCCCTGAAAATTGTTTCGGATTCATGGCGCCACTTTGCTCGCATACGCTAAGCCTCGTGTTGAGTAATGTTGACTTTTCTTAGTGTCGGTATACAGCTTCCTTTTGGGAGATTACAAAAAATGGAATGAGCCACGCAGAGACTGACCTCTTACGTCTTATAAATCAGGATTCGCTTGTGGTTTTTTCGTTCTTGCTTCAATGACCTTCTGAAGAATTGACGACAATTAATGCTTGCTGACCAAAGAGGAAAGGGAATACAGTACTCCTATAGAAGGGCAGGATTCCAGGAATACTCTTGTGCTAATTACAGGGCGGTGAGCAGAAAAGTCCGTCAATTAATTAACGGAATTTATTTTTGCCGAATGTTGTCATCGTGTTCGTAGGCATTCAATAACAGAATCTTTCGCAGTCGTTCTCAGCAGCTAAGTTTCAAGTCTGCCAAGTATATACTCTCAAAACTGACAAATTTCGCTCAATTCTATCCACCGGCGAAGTCACTCGGAGATGCGTGCTGTTTCGCTTTGATTGTCGATAAGATGTTCTATTATTTCAGTAATCAATCAAGGCAGTACATTTCTACTGACAAATCAAACATTATCTTGACACAGAAGTGCAATTAAGCAACACCATCTAATCGCCTGTAGCACATTATGGCCATCGTGAGATTTTTATAATCTAAGCACTGATTAGCGCTAATTAGTAATACTTCACTCAATTTGAAAACCTAATTTGGCGTATGTTGCGACCAATGGAGCGCGCAGAGAAATGTCTGGCAAAAAAATCCATACAAAGGAACCACATCTTCCGCAAACGAGTTTGCGCTTGTCAGTTTCAAACTGCGAGGAAAAATTTTTCTTGGCGTTATTTCTTAGCGGTTTCTGTTGCTAATCGTGTGTAGCGCATGTACTTTTAAGAATATTGTAACGTTTCAGAAATTGGAGATCTACAATGTCAGCAGGCGGTGTTGATGTTTCCGATTACATTACCCCAAAGCAGTTTGATAATTGCTGTTTTTATAGAACACACAAAAGTATGTAAGCTTCTATTTTACTTGGGACATTTTTATTTCTTCAAAGCCATCAAATTTCACATTTATTCATTCATTGGAGTTGCTCTAAAGGGAAGAGTGTACGATCGAATTGTGATTCATAAATA
The DNA here is from genome assembly GCA_900245855.1 of Calvadosia cruxmelitensis. Classification (NCBI taxonomy): domain Eukaryota; kingdom Metazoa; phylum Cnidaria; class Staurozoa; order Stauromedusae; family Kishinouyeidae; genus Calvadosia; species Calvadosia cruxmelitensis. The sequence goes on along the minus strand of OFHS01000015.1, from coordinate 25,017 downwards.
GCTCCATTTACCATTCCAACATTGACCGAACTACTGACAATGTCATCGACTTCTACTCGTGAAGTTCAATAGTTTGTTTACATTCACAGCAGCAAGAGATCCATTGCTCGCGGGAACGTAAATAATAAAATGCATGCTGGTGTCAATAATAATACATGGTCAGGTTTCTGTTCATTCGAATATAAAAAACAAATTAAGAGAATAGTTCTATTCTAGCTCACTGTTATAGCTATATAGTTGGCATTTTGACTGTTTTGCATTTATTGTCTTGGCGGTTTGCTACTTGACGATGTGGTAATGTAACGCTGTTTCTAATGTTGCAGTGCCAGAACTGTCGTATTGTGTTGGCACAAAGCCAGTTTTCCTTTAGAGTGCTTTGGCCTTTTAATCCTTGAAAAGACGAAATGGAATAATTCTGGGTGGTTTTGTGTCCTAACTAGTACGCAAAGATGTTCTACTATGTGAAATGGTCTGCAAAGGTTTTAGTAGCTGCCACACATCGAGACAGATACACTATTTTGAGTGAACGGTGGAGGTACTGTTTGTGAGGGGACTCTTCTACAAATTCCACCACCCTCGTCAAGAGGGCTGGCACTCTTGTCTGGAACTATTAGTTCGACGCTTCGAGCCACCTCTGCACTGATGATAATTGTGCAGCACGATGCGATACATTCAGCCCCTCGCCACCAGGGAAGCAACATGGTCTAAGCTGCAGGTCCTGCTGGGATTCGAACCCCGCACCCAGGAAACGAAAGCCAGCGTCCCTAGCTGCCACTCGGCCACCAAGCAGTTGCGAAGTATTCATGAGATCGCATAGCGATGCGGCTTCTTTCTTCATCGTCACTTGACCTCAAACAACAGAACAATAATTGAATCGTACATATTGTCATTTGTCAATCATGACATCACTTTCTAATTTTATATTTCAATGACATTTTACCTTGGAAAATTATACAAAATATTACCTGTACGATGTTTGAATAGTTCAAGTAATCACAAAACCGTCCTTCACGAAATGGAAATCATAGGAAGTTAAAAAGACGTCTCTCTTGACTAGCAGATACGCCGTAAAAATGTCTTCTGTTATTGATTATTTCAAAGCTTGAAATACAGTATAATTTTTATGACACAATCTCAAGCAAATAGTTGAATACCGCGTCAGGTCAGATGTTTTCAATAGCAAATTCAGTAGCAATTATTGTAAATATTTCTACAGTACTTTCATAGTTCTAAATTGAATATAAATTAACTAAAAATCTATAGGGTATTTTTACCAGAATTACTCTTGTAAGTTTTCTGTTCACTATCTGAAAAGTAAACATTTTAAAGGGGAAAACTCCAGTTATATTTATGCTGGTGAAGTCATCTGAGATGAAGGAAGTTAGTTCGCTGTACACAAGAGTCGTTCCTAGATCCCTGTCCTGTATGCCGGCCTCCAAGATTGCAGCTGTAGATATTGTACGGTGATAGATTAATTTTACCCATTCCCCGGAAACATTGGTAACGCCCAACTTCCAATTTGCATTCTCACAAATCCTTAATGAAATAATTTCCATCATCACGAGGTCTTAAAATAGTCGGATAACTTTACATATAATTTAATGTGTCAGATTAAAACGAAGATAGATGGATCAGATTAATTGTATAATTGATCATGAAAATAGAATTCAGATACAGGCTGAGTGAAATAACAAATAAAATGTGTCATATATTTTATTTATATTTTGTAAAGTTTACATGATCAGGAACAACCCGTTAACAAATGTGATTGTTGGTTCGGGATGTCCTCATTTTTAAATCAGAAATTTTGTACAAAACGGAAAGAAAGCAAAAAAAGAAAGAGAAAAGATTAGGAAATAGCAAGTCACAATATTGTATAGCAAAAGAAATTAAAGTATGTATGCGTGTAAAGTAGAAAGAAGAGAGAGTAGTAAGTATCAAAACGGTGCAGTAAAAACTGTATTAGTGACCACCTCTATAGAGCAGCCACCTGTACAGTATATAAAGGCCACTCTTCACAACCCCAAAATGACACTTTCCATAGAAATCAACCTGGGCAGAAAGGCCACCTGTTTATAAAGGTCATTTTTCATGTCCCGGAGGTGATCGTTGTAGACAGGTTTCACTGTACTGTGAAGGTTGCAATTAGTTACCCTGATACGCATCAGTTTTTGACCTTACAGAGGTCGAAGTAATCATTGATAAAATTATCTTTCGTTAATCTACAAAATTAATATTGATTTAAAATCCGCTTGATCAGTCGTCAATCAACTGCATTTCAAAAGATGGTCAACCGATAAAGCCAATATTGATAGGCATTGCGTGACTCGGAAGAACGGACATATATTGCTGTTAATTAATTAAAACCATTCAATGAAATCAATGCCACTGGATCAGTATCTCCATCGGCGCAAAATCAGGAAATGAAAATTGAAATCGCTTTTGAAAGAAATTCCAGGGGATAAAAGAATCAGGTTTTCAGACTGAGTCCCGTCTCGGATGCCAGAAATTCGTTTGTTCAATCGTGTTCTTAGTAGGAAGTCGAAGTAGCTAAGTTCTGGCTTCGTTCTCTCGAAGACGTGCTTTCGTTGACGTGCGGCTATCTTAATTAGCTCCCCATAAAAATAGAAAGAAAGGCATAAGGTGGAACTCGCTTGCACTATTATTTCTTGTAATGATTCCAATGCGCGTTGGCGTTGTTGCGTTCTTCAAGTCAAAAGGCGTCTCTGTCGATGCTGCATGCACAGTGGTCTCTTCTGTGTTGTTCTTTGAGACCTTGCAGCCCTGCAGTAACTTGGTCCAGTCTATTGAAACTGCCTACGCCTTGACTACGCCCCAATATGCTTTCATGTTAGCCGCACTAATTTCCTGTCCATTGAGTCGATTAGCCGATGCTAGGCCGCGCAGTGTGTTCTTAATATGAACTATCCGATGTCTGATCTATCAAAGACGATGCATCGGCACTCGGCGGCAATCCTTTACAGCAGCTGTGCCGTTGGAGTGTTCTTGTAAGTCTTCCTTCCTTGCCAAAGTACCATCTTGGGCCTACCTTGCAATTAGTGCTGATTTAACGGCATTGAAGCTAATCGCAGCACTATTTACTAAGCAGGCGTGCAAGCCCAGTTGCTTCGTGGTTATCGAACTCACTGAAAAGAGCGTGGGACGGACAGGACCATGAGCCCACGTGATCATCAGGAAATCCGTGGCCCTCGCTCTCAGTGGGACGCCATCTGATGCATCGAACACCCTGCACTATGGAGGCCAAATGGCTTGACTTGGAACCATCCTCTGACTTCCTTCACGACGCTCTCACCTCAAGTTCATACAGGAGGCATGGTCTGTCACTGAACAATGCAACACTTTAGCAAAACAATTTACATTATTATTATTATCATTATTTACATTAGTACCTCTGTCCAAAAGTGTGTATGCGCAGTTGAACGCCATTACCTGCCAAATCATTATGACACAAATAGATTTGTCAATTGCGCAGTCTTTTCATTCCTTTTAAACCTATCACTAACACATAGCATAATTATTAGCATAATTCTACTTCACTTCCATCATGTGACTATTCATTTGCCGTATTTG
>OFHS01000015.1:425-21322 GCA_900245855.1 Calvadosia cruxmelitensis | reverse complement strand
TCGGTTTTGACGTTCATTTCAGATTATCTTATTACATTAATATTGACCTTCTTTGTGTTTCAATATGACGAATTGCTTTTGGATTCGAAAGGTCACTTGAAGAGGACACATTCCTTTGTAAAAACGGAAACATTACTATCTACATATGACGGATCACTTGAGGTTTTGTAATGCCGACTTTTATGATCTAAAGGAGTCACACAGCCCTTACGTCAACTGTTTATAGTGGTCGGCAAGCAAGCTCGACTAGAGATTAACCTGTACAATAACTGAAACAAGTATAAACTACTACAAGCTGTAATGGAACTTCGACTGAATGGAGCTTTGACGGGCCGACTTCAGTGCGGGATGACATCTGAAAGGGCAAGAATAAATAACTTCCAGATTGTAGCCTTGAAATATAGTTATGGTAATTTTTCATAATCCGATTCTAGTCCGGATACGTAAATATTTCAAGTCGAATCTTGTTTCCTACAGGATTTTTCCAAATAGCACGTGCTGTCAGTGTAACCAGCAGAGAAATCAATTTGAAGTTTTTAATTTCCTCCCTTCGGCAGGAGATCGAGGGACTGTGGTTTCAACATTATCAATGAAACAGTCTTGCCAAACTGAAGCCTTGAACTCACAGTTTGCTGTTCCAATATACTATGTAAACGATGCGATTAGTTTTAAACATGGCCTTGATCTGGCGAAGTAGCTACTTTCTCACAGTGTTAAGTCCCACCCTCTCTCTTGTTCATAGTTTTTGTGGGAAGACAACTCAAGAAAGGACGCGGGGTTGCCTTGGTTTATTCTACAGCCCATTTGATGTGATTTCTCTCTCTTGAACAGTCTCTGGTGGAGCATTTGTCTTTTTCACGCCGTGTAGTCTTCGTCTTAGAACGCCACGAGACGGATATTGGTTGTTGAAGTTTCATTCGTTGGACTGTGGTTTTGTTCGGCTGTGGGAAAATATGAGCGAGACGTTTCAGATTGGGAACAATTACGATAACGTAGTGCGGTTGACTTCTTTGCTGTTATATTTACTCAAAGAAGAAGACATAAAACCATATAGGAAGCATTTCTATACAGGAAATGAAAGAAGTCAAAACACTTCAGAAATTATTTGAAGACATTTGGAAAGAATTGGTTGCTATAGACTATTCTTATGCTAAAACATTACAAACTCGCCAAAATGAATGAACACAGATCAAGATGAAAATATATATTTAATGCTAAAAGATCAATGTTTAGAAATTCAGCATTGAATATTCGGCCTGTTGTCATACTTTAGTTTCTGTTTGCTAAGTTAAGAGAAAGACAATTTTAATCATCATCATCATCTTTTATTCTCATATCCAATAAACTACAACAGCATTTTGCATAGTGGTGAGGTGTAATTATTACCGAATTGTAACAAGTAATTTACGAGTTTAGATTCATAACGACAGTGAAAAAACAACAGTTATCTAAATGAACACCAATAAAAGATCGAGTCATCTAAATAGTATGTGGAATGCAAAACAGATTAATATCGAAGAACTATAGAACCCAAAGGTCAAATGATAGCTAGACCACATCATATCCATTCATTCGAAGTGGTAGGAGTTGATAAGAAAGATGTTATTGAAAATGCCGCGCGCGGGATCCAGTTGTCATGATAATTTTTCTCTATAACATGATACCAAGAACAATGTCTGCCTGTCTGACCGTGTCGTCTCAGGTCAGATGACAAGCTCTCCCAATACCAACAGCGCAGTCAGAACAGTTACAGGTTGCCGGCAGTCAATGGAGACGAAAGACAACCTCTAGGGGGAAATCACTGAAAGGTGCCACCCATGGCAACAAGATGTTCCCGTTGGGTCGACCCCGCTTTGAAGTGGTCAAGAATTTCACGGTTTAAATAATCAAATTTACCATTGACGTCACAGCTCACAGTGCTTTTATTTGCGCTCTATTATTACTACGGCTGAAACGTGGACATAGAATAAAGTCGGCAAGTACCCGTTTTATCAGATCGGGTGATGCAGTAAGCGATAAGGTCACCGATGGCGCTGTTGTACTGCAGGTAAATGACACGGGAGTGCCGGAACAGTTCGAGCGTCAGCGCCATTCTCTTTGGAATGTCATTCTGTGTGTTTTACGCAGCACATCTATTTTCTGTTATTTAACAAAAGGGTAGCGGACGACCAAGGAACTGTGTCTGATTCGGGTATGCCGCCGCTTTGTCCTTTCGACGCGCGTACCGTCATAATATTGTTATGCGTCCGAACAGGTTGGCAAAGATGTCACGTAGAGCCCACATCATCGTACCCTTGCCAGCAGCCATCTTTAGAAATGCAAAAAGAATGTTTACAACGAGAGAAGATTAGCAACGACATGACAACGTAGCCGTTGTTGCCATGGCGCAACGTGTGACGTCAAACGAGGTCGTCACCAGCCTACATAACAATTCCTTCTGAAGATGTCATTAGTGGGTTGACATAACTGTTTTCAAGGCAGTTAGGCAACTTGTTGCTTGTCAATTGATGGACTCAACAAGGGTAATTAGTAAGTTCAGAGAATAGAAGACTTTGTCAAAAGTTGACGGAGCACACATGCCTGAGAAACAGACAATGGTTTCCTCCAAGAAGAACACGAGACCTTAGCTGAGGTGACGCAACTAAAATAGCTCAACCAGAACAGATGTTTTACTGATAAAATAATATATTTCCTGTGCAACCCCCAAATACCAAATCATCTGAGAGATACTGATAGCTACCCCTGGTATTTTACCCTCCAGATTTTAGCCCAAGTAGTCATCGACAACTCCGTCGTGTGACAGCGTGTCATGTGAACTGAGTTACAGTCAAATCTTAGCTGAGAGCAGTTTCTCCTCCAAGAAATTTAACGTGAGTCGTCGTTCAAAATGAAAGCAAATATCATGTAACATGGTCCCGTTTTAGCTACGAGGGGTGCCTTCGTTCCTGCCCAATGCAAGTCCTCTTTGTTCATGCCGTGGCATTGTGTGTATGTATGTGTCACTTTTGTCTTCGATTGAATGGAGCACGCCTCGTTGACCTTATTGTACAGTTGTGAAAAGACAAGGGAAGAGTGAGGACGGTGGTTGAACTGCTATCCTTGCCTGCCACCGTCAACAAACGCTTTACGGTCGATCTGAGCATGGCGGTAGACGGAGCGATGAAGATGTAACGTCTTTACTCGTTTATTTCGAACCCAAAGGAAGCTATCACAGTGGAGTTACCGTCTAAACTTACCAGTGGAACAGTATCGCTTTATTTATAACATTTACGAGGAAGGAGAGCGCCTCATAGCTCATTCATCGGTTGTGATAAACCAACGGGTTGACAGAACGGGTGGTTGATGTCAACAGCGCAAGGCAGCAACATCAAAACACCGGTATGTCATTCAGAGTATTAACTCAATGTCATTAAATGCCGTTTTGAAATACCACATCATACCACCAGGTATAGCACGTGGCACAATGTAAGAGACTTGTCAAGAAAGCATCCTTCCCCAAAGACTATCGGAATTCATTATATCTAGATGGAGTTTGATTTAGTCCCTGATAAACACGGCTGTATTAACAACCAAATTCACCTGCTTATCTAATCATTCTTCGTTCGCTGTTTATCTTGTTTGAAAGTACGTGATGCTGTTACATATGAGCTCTGCCTTCGCTTCTATGACCACTTGGTACGACCCTGAGTTGAGTCGCGGCTATTTTGTTGCCTTCCACTTGATTTGAGTCATGTTTGACACCCTCCTCTGATAAATGGCAATGATTACAAAGTGTTCTTCTGTAGTTCTACCACTTATATGGGCACCGGAAAACCCCGATGACGTCAGACTTGCCCGCGAACTTCCAACGTCCCGGCCCTTCCTTCTTACTTGTTTTCCCTACCAATCAAAATGTTCAATATGACGCAGCAAGCACGTTCAAATTCGCAAAGAAATCTTGGCTCTTTACGAATTTACGTGATCGGCAAACGAATTGGTTATTTTTAAATAAATTGTTTTCTTTTTCAGTGTGGGTTTTGTCAAAATTCCTCAACAAGTGACTTTTGATCGCGTCCATGTTATTATTAAACCGCGTCTCTTTATTGGAATATAACAACTACCTTTTGACCTGATTATTGGCCAGCATGTGGAGGAAATTATTAGTAATGTTGTCAGTGGAAGAAATTCATGGCAATTGATGTGCTGAACTGTTGAGCAAGGTAGTTTTCACGTGGTCGCTCTTGAAGGGGATGTGCACGCCTCAAGGATAGCGATTGAAACCACACTGGTTTCGATAAATTTCTCTAATTAGATGGTTTTGTTATCGGTCTTTATTCCTCGTGAACGTTACTTGGTGATCAATCCAAGGTTCCTCGAAGTTAACTGCCTAATAACGAGCAAACACCGCAATTTTTGAGAGCCATTGGTTCAAGAGATTAAATCCTTTGTTTTCAGAGATCACTTCATTGTTCTGAGTGACATTCCTATCCATTGTTAAGAAGCCACGCGCTAAAGATGCTGGTTCAACCAAGAGGGAGACGACCTCTTGCAACATATACCTTGCTTTTTGTGACCTGTTGAGACATCAAATTGGACGGACTAATCCACAGACGTCATGCTAGCTGGTACGATGCACCTATCCTGAGAACTGCTAATTTGGGGTGGAAATGTCTCTGCACGTTGCAGGATTCAAATGTCTCCATTTTCATTGCGCTTCCATCTGGCTTGAGGAAGAATCTTTTCGTTAATGTTTCTTGTCAGGTAAAACTGATCTGACAGATGTTTTACACAACACGTGACTATATTATTTTCGATGCAGACAACGCATGATTGCCTCGTTTTAATTGCGTTCAATCGACGTTATTTCTGTTGTCGATAAAAGGGAGGCTGCACGACAACATTGATCGCAGCCTACAGTACAAGCTCAGATCATGCCAAAAATATTCCATGTTCTGTCGTCACAGTCTGCGTCATTTGTTGCTAGAGTGATGAGTGGAAAGAGAACCGATTCAAAGGGATTTGGTTTCGATCTAGCATCGATTGATACTGTAAATTGTTGAATCACTTTCAATCGGATTCCGTTATACCTGATAATCGAATAGCTTCAATTTTTCTTTCTTTCCAAATTGTTTTCGTTTGGTTTGGTCTTCAATAGAATCCACTCAAATATTCTGGTTCTAGACTTAGGCAGCAATTTGCCACTTCTATCGTTGCGTGCCACCAAATGAGTCATCGTTGCAAATTTCAGCACGCCAAAATCCTTAACTGGTTAACGATGCCTCTTAAGACAATCGACGCGTTCGACTAATGACTCCTTGTTAGATCGTTAAACCAGAAACATGTTCACGAGACAATAGGCATGCATCAACCAGCCAATCACAAGGCATCGTCAAACGATAGGCATTCAGAGGGCGTAGGCATTGAAAACGATACCAGGCACGTCACTTGGCAGCACACGATGTTCCTCGTGGGACCAGCTCACGATTGTGGCATGATTCAACTAGATCATTCGACGGATGAAGAGAATTATCTGTCAGTAGATAGTAATTTCTAACATCTAATTCGATAGGTTTAAATCTGATGGATGTGCTGACGCGGTGGTTTAGTATTACATAATAGGGAATAAGTTCACGGGCAGCCTTTGCGACAAAAATTGACATTATCGAACAACACAAGTCTTTACTGCTCAAATTTCAATGAATTCTTTTGTGATCATTTTATCGCTTTATACCTCCGTCTTTTGCCTTTTATTCAGTTGTTCTATGCATTAGCAACGGGGGGTAGGAGTACAACTGTACGACGTATGACATAGCAGGATCGTTTCAGGGGGAATACCTCCCATTTGAATGCCGCTTGCAACGATCATTGCTGTGCGATGTCTTTGGTCATGTGAAAATGCCAATGAAGATCGGACATTTAAATCCATTTTCATCCTTCTGAATTTCGGGCATTTGTTTTTCCAATGGTTATGAATTTGTAGCGTGATTATGGACACAAATCGGCTGTCTTTTGAGTATGTCTGGCATTCCAGCTACGCCAGTTGTCTGTGCGTTTGAATTGCGTGCTGTTCTCTCCATTTGACGGTGTTTGTGTCAAAACGTTCAGATGTCTAATTGCTTCTGCGTCGGATACACTGTTTTGAATAGCCCCAAGGTGGCATGCGAAGGACGACAAAACCTTCAGATCCTTCGCACTGTCCAAGGGTACCTGTCTGTTGTTTCAGCCAGAAGTTTGTTAATCTATTTCGCGTCAGTGCGTTCCATTGTCTGCCTATTGTCACACTGCGTCAATTTACTGTACGGCTTCCATGCCAACAGGCAATAGATCTGCGCACTTCGACAAACTGTGTGAGGGAAAACTTACTAGTCACAACGTATTGGCGCTTGTTCCTTTTTGTATGAAAGCATCTGCTGTGAGTTGGTCGTCTTCTGCAGTGGACTGGTATAGTGAGTAAGTCTGCTTATATGTCGCCGTTTGAGGTGCTGTCTGAAGTCACTCGTTGCTTGGCGCGGGGGGTTTTCAGATGCTGTTTGAATTTTTGTGGATGTTGTGTTGCATGCTTGATCACTGTGGTTCGTTGATCTAAATAGAATCTTGCTGCTTTATCATCGTTTCAGCTGAGAGAATCCTCTTCGGATCGTCACTGTAATACGGTATGGTCATGACTGTTGCTACTCCATTGCGCGACCTGACTCCCGGCGTCTCCCATCGCGGCAGTTTGTCCTTCAAGAAAGGCCTCCTTGGCAAATGGACGTTAGCTGATTGCACGTTGACGCACAACGAATTCCACGTCGCTTCGACGGAGGGAGACAGCGTCGCGTTCTGTCCACACGACAGTTGGATTTCGGCAAGATGGAGCGAGAACACGGGTTTATTTGTGGTGAATGCCACGGGGAAGTCATCGTGCAAACTGTTCTTGTTTGAGACGAAGTCAGAAGGTGATTTGAGAATGTGGCTCGACGCTTTTGTCGGCTGTGGATGGAGCGATCCCACATTGCAATGCGGTACCAGGAACCTTCAAGAGAGCAACGACGTGGGAGAGTCAGAGCAAAGCACACCATTGGACGCTGTCGAAGGTCAGAAGAGCGAATGCAATTCATCACGCACTTCATCGCAATGCGAAGAGCACAGTGAAGGAAATGACACCGCGTTGGAACTCGCATCAGAGGAGGCTAAGGATGAGTTCCCTGGGGTTGCCATGCGACATGTGCACAGTGCAAGCGAGCCGTTAACTGTCGACATCACCCACGACACCATTGAAAGTGGTTACTGCTCCAAAGAAAGCCTCTCGCCTGACGTCGATAAGGGGTTCTTCAAGGCCATCGACATCAACACAGCAGAAGACATCAATCAGCATCAGAACACGCAAGAGAGACTGACAAATACCAAGCTGGTAAGCATGGCAACCATTTGAAACGGTGTGCTTTGAAACATACCCTGATATTTTACTCCTATATTTAAAAATTCCAATTGGATTTCGAGAAATTTCAATTATTCCTTTTATTCTTCACTGTAGGAAGAAGAACACGGCTCAAGCGGAGCTTCTGCGCGAGATGATCTCCTTCATCGCGGTAAGTTAAATCAAAGTCCTCGATCGTGTTCTATGCCTTGTGACGGCGAAAGGGCCTGCGAAGCCGTAAGTCGCTTCTGATGAACTTCGTAGGTCTTTCTAAGTTCAGCGCCGTATTTGCGGTCGATTTACACAGGTTATCCCTTAGATTAACTGTATCTACGACCCTACTGCGTTTTAGGCGAATCTCAATCTGCTGACTCGCTCCTCCCAGTTGACGACTGTGACACCCCGATTGCACACGAACTATGTCCCGACCCAGGCTCGCCTGAAGACGCCCCGGTGGATTATCCGAGGTCCGAGAAGACATTGAGAAGCGGGAGCTTGTTTTCACAGTTGAAATACAGATTGGCCTCATCGAAACGCACCAAAGGTACGTCACGGTATAGTATTGATTTGTTAGTTGTGTTTGCATGCTGTTTATACTTCTGACTGTGTGATTGTGGATGCCAGTGAGGGGCAAGATAGCTACAGCAGAGAAAGCACTGTTTTACCCCCGTTTTAATTTAATCCTCTCGATTTGCTAATCCGGCGTCTAGTCGTCATGATGATGTTGGGTTGTTGCTGATTTTCAGGACGGAAGAGCGGACGCAAGGGCACCTTCGGAGGTCACATGTTATGCAATCAGAAAGGCACGTGGAAAACCATGTGGTTCTATCTTCAAGATGGCGTCTTGTATGCCTTCAGAGACATCGGATTAAAGCCAGCCCTTATGAAGATTAATCTATCCATGTGCAAGATGACATGTTACGCCGGAAAGGACTGGAAGCGACTCAACATATTCAAGGTAAGCGTAGAAGGTCGTACAATGCGGAGGCTGCCTTCAGAGGGAAGTAATTCACTTATAGTCAAACCTGCATTACCAGCCACCTCTACAGAGCAGCCACCTCTTTATTAAGGCTATTCTTCATAACCCCAAAATGATACTTTCTATAGAAATCAACCTGGGCGGAAAGGCCACCTGTCTATAAAGGTCATTTTCCTCAGTAGGTCCCAAAGATGACCGTTATAGACAGGTTTCACTGTATCACGAATTGTGCATCGCTCTTCGGCGCTTCCAGCCTTCATAATAACATTTCCACTGTCATCTTTCGTCACCAGATCTCAGGCGATGGACAAGACGTCACATTTGCTGCGTGGTCAGCGGCAGACTACAAAGGATGGATGACCGCTTGTCAAGATTACATCTCATTCAGAGAGGACAAAGGTGAACGCGGTTGCAAATATGAAAGCGTTTAAGCCGTGGAATCGTCATTGTTGATAGTTAATCAGGGGATAGAGCTAAATTGCATTAGAAACGGCTAAAGCCTCGAGAGCTCAGACGTAAAGCGCACAAATATGTTGAGGACTTAAAGATTATATCAGCGTAAGTAACAGATCTTTGTATTGTCTCTGAAACCTGTCTTAGCCGGTCACCTCTATATAACAACCACTGACAATATGTTACATAGATAAAAGTACCTTGGTATAAGTTCTGAGAGATTTCCCTTTCGTCAGCGGTCAGTTTACGTTGGTCATTGCTGACATGTTTGGCTGTGATTGACTTTATTCCGATTCTCGTGGTATTCATTGCTTCTGTGTTTATTTTCAGAAGGGGATCTTGCTTCGTCGAAATTGAGCGCTTCTGTGGATGGCGGCCAGAACGATGATGAATTATTCATGGATGGAGTTGTGCCTTACGCAGAAGCTCAATTATTTCTTGAGCAAGACCATAGAAGAGAGGCCAGGGGAGCAGAATCGAGGGTAAGATGCACTGCCTTTGTAATATGCTGCAAATGTGACATTGAGAATTTCGATTTTTATTGTAATTTGTATTACTTGATTTTCGCAGACGTCGAGTGATACAACAGACGCTGGCGTCCTACCTCCGACGGCACGATCCAGCGTGGACAGCGGTAACGACGGCGATGAGTCTGGGCTCGAATCGAGTGGTGCAACATGGGATTTGCAGATGGCAAGCAAGCGAATGCAACAGGTAACAACATCAGCAAGTGGGCTTGCGTATGCTCACCAATAAATGAAGCACCAAACTGTTGACTCTTCACTTTTTGAGGCTCGTAGTGCGGTCAATCGCGACACTAAATACTGCGCATTATAATTATACTATATTTAATTGGTTTTGCCAAAATACGCGGCAGTTCCATTGTATGGATGTGACACGTGAACGTCATTAGGGTATTTTGACTTGCTCTCCTTCAGTCGTGCAGACATGCTTCATTTTCTGTGTTCTTCTTCAGTTGATGTTGTTATCTTTCTTCTCCGCTGTTTTAGTTTTGTTTAATTCATTTGTTTCGTTTCATTCAGCTTGCGAATCGAGTCCCTCTGTCAACAAAATCGCTTGAGGATGACGACCAATCAATACCAAGGCCCAGTCGTGGTGACCAATCATCTCGGGTATCGACTGCTCACACCAAAAGCGAAACAGACCTCCTGCAAGCGACGCAAGATGATACGCCGGCGATCCTCTCAGGTGGCGGCAGCAGCGAGATGCTCTCACCTAGGTCGTATTCAGTCCCCAACAAGAACCATCTCATTCGACCGACCCTTGCACAACAACGCCATTCTCTGTTCGAAGAAATGCTCAAATCGCAGGCATTGATCGAAGCGAAGACAAGCTCACCCAAGTGTTACAATCGCTCGCATTCCTTCATGGGTCCCCGCCCCGTGGTTCATCAGCACAGACCCCAGGCCACTGGTTCAACGATGCACGATCGATATTCTTCGCTTGACAGCAATGACAGTACGCAGAGCTGGGATGTTGTGATCTACCCACAGGACAACGACAGACGCAAGGGTACCGAGACGAAGGCATCGGCTTACTCGGAAGACTCAGAGGATGGGGGTCATACGCCCCCCTCACCAAACGCAGGTTCCCCCAATCTAGAGAGGACCACCAGATCGGACGTGCTGCTTCGTAAACATCGTAACTCACTGCGATTAGAACGGGATCTGATCTCAAAACGTCTGTTCTCCATCCATGACAAGATCAAGGCACGTAAGAACGCCACTCGCATGTCCCTCCCTGAGAACGAAGCCAGTGACACTGCACTGAGTGTGCTGCAAGGGAGGCTACTTCGAATCGATCATCAGCTGGACTCACTTGACAGTCGACTGAGCGGAAGCGAGACTCTGCCTCTGCCTTACAAATCAAAAGAGAAACGCCAGCGGTTTACCAGGAGGCACACGACAGCGCATCTCTTCTCGAAGCTGCGTCAGCCATTGAAATCAGATACGAAGAAACGATCGTCGAAGAAGATCCAAGATGCCGACGAGATCACATCCAAGTTGAATGCTGCCGCATTGGAAGCCGCCGTGCAAGAGACGCAGAGCCTACGCCAGCGGTCGTCATCTGACATGTCCGGTGCCAGTAGTCAGCGGGTGTTACAGAGTGACAAGCCTCGTCCCCCTAGCGACGACCGACTCGAGAGGCAGAGTGTGTCATCTATTGACAGCACATTGCAGGACATAACACCGACAGAGGAACTGGATCGGCTGTCGTTCACCACACAAGATACGATTGATAGCAATCCAAGATCGAAGTCATCCAACGCCAGCCTCGTAGTGCAGCCCTGGAGAGAACCGACCGAGTCTCTCAATGACGCGCTGCAAAAGATCGAGGTGAGAAATCGTTTCGAAGCTGTCAATCATTTGCTGCAAATCGAAATGAAATTCATAAAGTTGACAAGTTATGTGAATTTAAAACCCGGCTTTGAACTAAATTGTGCCGAATTTGGTTCATGTTTGCAATTGTCAAATATGATATTCGTTATTCATTGCAGGATTTTGAGAACTTTTCGGCGTTAGTCTCTGCTCAACTGGATGCCACGAAGTACGTGTACTGCAGCGACGTCTGAAACTATCATGTGTGCTGTTGTGAAGGAAATCTTGTTACCATAGCAACAGGCAATCGATAATGGAGCCTGGGTCGAGGAATGTCTTGTTTCCATAGAGATAAACTAATCGTATCGCATTATCTCTAGCAGTGTAAATACACATATATCGAACAGTTTCTTGAAGTGGGATGCGACGCTTGGTCGTAGTGCGACCCTACCTTCAGGAATTGTGCCGTATATTCAGGGGCAGAAGTGGATCTTCGCCTTTGCAACGAAAGAGCATGTTTATGTAACACAGAAAAGATGTCTAACAAAAATATCTATAATTATATTAAATATCAACAACAATGAATTCCATTTGTTTGTAAATGCAAGTCATTGATAAACATTCAGAATAAATGCTGGAAATGGAAAATTGGTGTCTTCTTCTTTGGAAATTAAGAAACATGTTTTAATTTATCCTTTTTCGTCGTACAGCAGAAGGCAATTGTAATGATGTTAGATCTGAGAGGACCTGTGCTGGAGAGGAACCAACTGTACCTAGGATAGTAGAAGAGTTTCAAGCGTAATAAAATATATTCATTGATAGGTTTAATGAAAATATTTCTCAACATTTGGGCATCTGGGGAGTTTGACTCACTAGCAAGTAATAGTTGCTGGGATGGAGCACTTAAAACTTAGTTTGGAAGCCTATCAGATGATCTACAGACCAAAAGTACACCTTTAATTAACAGTGCAATATATTTTGTCTGAACGACATTTGAAGCAAGACAATGTTGGCGCAGTGACAACATCGTCAGGTAGATCGTTCCATCATGGGACCAAACGGGAGCAAAAGAAGTTCTTTAGGAAATTATTCGCATTGATACGAACTGCTGTGTTTTGCAGCTTCAAAATGTCAGAAGATGATTTGCGTATCCCTCATGCCTGCTTCATTTGGTCTCAAAACTGTGGCTTTTCCTGCCACATCCATGGAAGCATCTTCATGAATTCCAGATTAGATCCGAACTACTGTGAAAACAGTGAAATTGAGGCGAATTAAGACTATAATCCACTAAAAATTCAAAATCTCGAACACTGACGCAAATCCACAAATTAAAGTTTTTGATTCTTCGAAAAGTGGAATCTGCACTGTAGTTTATTATTTACTATAAGTTTATTTTACTTCTTCTGAAGTTTTGTTGTATCGAAATTCCCCAAGAGGATCTGTTCACGATACATACCACCACCATCAATACCGTACGAAATTATATGTACGCCATACAATGTTGATGCAATTTCGTATCACTGACGTCTTACAGTAGTAGAGGTATGATTGATGTTATTATTCTTCCAAATAATCCAGCTTAATAACAACAACAACAACAACAACAGCAACAACAACAAAGAGTCCATCCTTACAGAACGACCGTAGATTAAAGTATCCCTTAGGGTCTGGGCTATTGTCTCCTTTGATTGGTCGACGCAATTCACGACGACAGTATCAACGAAACAACAAACCATGGCGTATGACTTAGCATAAAGAACAACATCGCTTCGTCAAGGATGATTTTTTTAAGTACAAAAGGCGAAAATAGTCAAGATGCTAAGTGAACTTTGACTACAATTTGTAAAAACTAAACGGTATAAAGGCAACCATGAGGCTACTTCATGTAAGCTGCACGGACACGGGCTGTTTCTTAGCTGGCATTGTTCTTTGGGGCATCTGGTTTGGTCAGCAGGTAGAGCGGCCGTTGAAATCCTAAATGTATAACAAGAGAGTAGCATTAATCCACAAGGAAATACATCCAAGAAGGACAACGTAGGAATCAGAGACAAATGACCGGCAAATGGATGTTGTATACGTTGATGTCTACCAAATGAACACTTCGTTGAAGCCACGGACAAATAAAAAGAGCAAAGTGATTGCCATCATCAACCTAACCTGCAATGACGGCCACCTGTATTAAGCTAACCTGCCATTTGACCCTATGAGCTAAGAGACCATTTTAATTGTACTAAGAGACCACCTGTCTTATCAGACCACCTGTGCTAAGAGACCGCCTGTGTTAAAGTGACCATCTGTCTTATGAGACCGCCTGTCTTATGAGACCACTTGTCTTATCAGACCACCTGTGCTAAGAGACCGCCTGTGTTAAAGTGACCATCTGTCTTATGAGACCACTTGTCTTATCAGACCACCTGTGCTAAGAGTTCATCTGTTTATTTCATCTTTAACAAGGTAGACAATTTGGTACAATACTACATAATGTGAATATACAATAATGATATAATGTGATGTGAGTTGCTCTCTTTATGATATGGTTTATTAATCCAGCTATTTAATTACTTTCATTTTCTATTTTCTTCACGTATCCAACATAAGAAACAATATTTATACAGCGCATGATATGGTAGCGATCGACAGCACATTGATTACATTCTTTGCAAACGCAAGATAGGCAAGGATGATGGAATGATGTATTAAGACAAATATAGGGTTATGAGACCACCTGTCTTATGAGACCACCTGTGCTAAGAGACTACCTGTGTTAAGTGACCATCTGTCTTAAGCGACCACCTGTCTTAGGAGACCACTTATGCTAAGAGACCACCTCCTGTGTTAAGAGACCACCTTCAAAGCGGTCCAATTAAAGATGAAACAGTGGTTCGATATTCTCGGGCAGGCAGTAGGGTTTCTTGTCCATCAGAGAAGCATCGTGTTTCGTAGATTTTGCATTCTCAATCAATTTGAAAGCTTAAAGCAGGGGCAACGGTGGAGTTTGGCTTTGCAGTCTGGGGAGAATATCATTCTGTTTACTGAATTAAGCCTACACAAGAATAAAGCTCTGGACACGTTTGATATATCAATTGTTACAAAGACATTTAGACTATAGCTGACAAATGAAGTACAAACCCATTGGAACGAACAGTAAGAGGGAAACCATATGTAGGTCAATGAGGAAAACATGGCCTGCCATTATTCTACTGACAGCGGGAAATTGTGAATATGTCACATGACAGTGGCCTCGCCTCAATGACTAGAACGACCGAGTGCATAATTTGCCACTCTAGTGTTACTATGTTACTATGGTTACTATGTTACTATGGTTACTATGTTACTATGGTTACTATGTTACTATAGAAATCTGCGGTTGAGATCAATCACCCAGATTACAGTGTTTGGTTAAAAAATCATTGAACAGCATACCGGTAGTTTCGATTTTCTGTTCAACATTTTTGTTTCTCAAACATGAAGAAGAAAAAGTAAAATATGTATGTCGGCTAGAACGTATTACCAAGTCAACTGGTCACTACTTCAGAACATGCTTTGATATGCTAGAAAACAATTAGTCTACCGCTAAACCAAGGAAGCAACAACAATTGAATGCTACCTTTTGCTTTGTGCTGTGGGATTGTAAGGACTTCAGATGACGAAAAGCCAATCTCATCAGATAGAAGATACTTGATGAAGTGCTCTGGCTTGAATTTCATTGTGTCAAAATTCCTTCTAATTTCAGGCTGGAAACAAAAAAGAAAATGATTCATCGATCTTCAGGGTACAACAACAGCTAAACATTTCTTAGTCTGTCAATAGAAAGACACCGTATAGCACATATAGTACTGTGTTAAATGGTAATGAATAGAAAGAGATGACAATGCAGCTTCAGATCATTGCATTTTTGCTTTCACTAGTACATGCCACAAGCAAGGACTCCACATCAATCAATAGGCCTAAATATAACACTGAACAACAACAAATTGAACCGCAATGTTTGCAAGGGACGCATGTGTCTGTTCAACGGTAGAGCAAGCAATTCAACACAACTAGATCTACAGCTACGCATGGGAATGATTTTCAACAATAAGGCAAGAGAAAACATCCGTTGGAAGGACAGCATTTGGCACAAGATAGGTCATTTGTGAGATGCAACAGTTTAAACAATACGACAGACAAACCTGTCTAAACTGACCATCAAATAGACTTAACACAGGTGGTCACTCAAACAGGTCTACATCGCATATTGTTTGAACTTTTAAGGAATCATTTGAAGGTGGTTGCATAATACAGGTGGTCATTCAAGACAGGTAGTAGCCAAGACAGGCTGTACTGGCAATATACAGTCATGTGTGCACTGGCAGTGGCGCACATTGCTTTAATGGCCACCAAGATCAGCAAACTGGCATTTAGATATATTCACACAAAGAATGGCGCATTGATGAGCATGGGTATCAATCATCTTACGGTTAAGTTTTTTTTCTTCTTATATGACTTGAATGGTTGCGGTTCAAGGATGAGCCTTCCACCGCCACGGAGCTGCTTGTACATCTTCTTAAACATTCGCTTGATAGCATCATCGCCCCAGTTTAGCTGTATCCACTTAGTGACACTCAGGCAAAGAATAACATCATACACATCCGATTGTGTCTCTGACAGTGACCGGTCATCCAAAGGGGCGTAGTTCTCCTGGTAAAGATTAGAGGCAGACTCGTATCCATTTCACATAAAATATCATAATACCGCATAAAGATCTACTAACAATAACAGCCTCCAAAAGGAGTTGGCTATATAACTATTCTGTAGAAATGATCTTAGGGTAGTCCTTAGGGACACTTTGCTGCTGGGGAATAGGGGTCACAGAGAACCTCAGTCGTTTTACTACGTACAGTACTCTAGTTTCAACTTGGAATAAGGCCATGCCATTTACAACAAGCAGCAATAGTCGAAGAGTCTTGCAGAGCAGCTCATTTGGACAAACGAGGTGCTCCATCCGTCATCACTCGCTGTTGGATTTACTTGAAAGTGATTGTTTTGCTTGCATTTTGATGTCCATTTGGAGAGACTGAACTTGTGATAGCGACATGGCAAAAGAGAAACGGGAAATTTGATTATAACATCATCATTTCAACGAAAGCAAGGCAAGTTAGATCCATTGTATATCACTTGAGTGATATATTAACCCCTGTCCTGCTGGTAAAACTATTTAAATGAAGACTTGAAGTCACTTCACCAATTGCTGATTGGTTGCTTGCTAAGGACTAACTATCTGATGGGTTATGTGTTGCTACTTTTGACCTGTTTCAAAACGTGTATACCCGTCAATAGCAGGAGAAGGGTTAAGAGCATTGGTATTAGATACTCATACAGATTGTGCTACTGAAATGTCAAAAAAGCCAGCTGCTAGGTTACTTTCAGGATCATGGCAGCCATTCACATTGTGACGTCTCAAACTCATGTTGTGGCCGTGTAGCACAGCCTCGTTCTCACGCTCCCCGCCTATAAATGTTTCTTTCGCATGAGGAATATTGTCAGTTGTGAGTGACTCAAATGATTGAACAAGACACACATACATTTGTCTCTTCTCCGAGTCTGGAGTGCTAGCGAACCACTGACCATGGAGGAAACCAGAATTACTATACTCTCAATTAGCAGCCTCTGTCGGTTGCTATGAATGGCTTGCATATAGTTTGTAATGTTGTCCTCCTTCATCAACTTGCCTGATACAGTCAAACCTGTATTAGCGGCAACCTCTATAGAGCGGCCACATGTGTATAAAGGCCACTTTTCATAACCCAAAAATGACACTTTCTATAGGAATCAACCTGAACAGAAAGGCCATCTGTTTATAAGGTCATTTTTCTCTGGTCCCAAAGGTGACAATTATAGACAGGTTTCACTGTAGGGCTATAGACGTTCCTTTACATAAATTTAGTGGCTGACACGCGGTCAGTGTGAACTTGATGTCGTCGTTGTGTAGTCACGTGATTGTAAGAAGATGTAGCTGTGTCACCCTGTAATCTTCCTCTTTGCCGTCTGTACTTCGTCGTATCAACATCTCTGTCTGTCATCCTATCTACGCTGTGTCTCACGACATAGAGCTCTGGCACCAACGACCATATGTACTCCTTGGAACTCTGCCATCTCTCCCTGTCGTGGGACCAGCAACTTGTCTATCAAATATATTATATGTGGAATGCGAAAGCCTCACAGCTACCAGAGCAGCATTACTTCGCCGTCCCTCTTCCTCTTAACCCTTATCCTGCTCATAAAACTAGTTAAGTGAAGACGACTGCTGATCAGTTGATCGTTAGCGACTAACTATCTAATTGGTTATATCATATATATGTTACTACTTTGACTTGTTTCGAAAACATTTTTCCATGTCGATAGCAGGACAAGGGTTAACGCACTTAATCCATAAACGCCGTAAACCACAATCTTTAGCATAATCAACTCACCTGATTATCTCTCATTACCTCAAAACCTACATCTTCTACAGCATTATGAATAATTAACACTTACCGTCTGGAAGGAAACATTATAAGGAAACTTTGACTTCAGTTCTGTGGTGCTACTTTCCTCAACGACGTGAGCAGCTAGCGGTCCATGGCAGATAGCTAATGAAATGGGAAATTGCGATTCTGCAACAGCAGATGGTTTGGACAGATAATGACGGACATTACCATTTGCTGCCTTGATTAGGTCAGCGTCAATGTCAATGCCGCGCATCTTGCAGGGCATGCAATGCCGCGCAATCCAAAGGGTTAAATGACCAACATTACAACCAATGTCAAGACATTTTTTTCCTTCAAACCATTGTCGTTTCAAGCAACCAGTCCGATCGTCATCTGAACAATTCGGGTTGCGGTATCCATAGTAACGGTTATAGTTACCATAGATAAACCTTCTGTCTTTTGTTCTATAATTATGTGACTTGCATGTAGTGGCGACCTCCTTGGAGCTTTCCGTCGCTGCAACAGTGACTGTTGGTTCGCTAACACTAGGAGGGGCTACTTGAACCATTGCAGCTGGGGTTTCGTCTTTCTGCAGCGGCACGCAAGATATGTGTACTTTACTTGTAGGATGAAGAACATCGTCTTCGCTTTTTGACCCACTGTGGAATCGTTTCCTTTTTATCCTGGTTGGCCGCTCCCCTTTGCCTTTGTGCTGCTCGTTTGTTGTTGTGTCGTCTGGCTCATCTGCCACAACATCGTCCTCAAGTTCATCAAGTGACACAGTCTTTACATCAAGGCAATCTTGTCCTTGGAGTGTGTGCCTTCTTTTGCGCTTTTTCTTCTTTTTAGGGGTTTTGATGATCAGCTCACTGTCGTCAAGGGAATTCAGTTTCAGGGGGTCAGTGACATCAACAGGTTGCACGTCTCCAAGGTTCGAACGTTCACTTCTTTCAATGAGCGGCGAGTTGCACTTCGGGGAGATAGGGAGGTCGTGGCTGATGATCTTTTTGATATTCAATGGGTCCACTTCGTTGCCACCATCCTTGAAGACATTCCTGTGGGACTTGAAATTTCGTTTCACTTTTTCATGGTTCTCATTTTTGACATGTTTTTCTTTGTGAGACTTCTTGGAGTGCTCACGAGAGCCTTTTGGTCTTGATGATATAAGTGAGGAGCGTCGAGCTTCGTGCTTTTTCGCGTTGGCAGCGGATGAATTTGCAGTCGTCTTGGAAGACATACCAAAAAGCCAAGAGATGTAGTACAAATAATTCCCTTCTGGTGTAACAGCAGGCGAAGCAATGGCGTTCCTAATACCTATATCAAGAACCGACAGAAATTGCTTCGACAACCAGATCCAATGAATAATAATAGCGGGATATAAAAGTGCCTTTGGATGCACCAAAAAGACGACTGGATTGCCGCCATTATCGTTTAGTCTGTTTACCATGTGCCTCTGAACGTCAGAGCAACGATTCTGCAAGAGAGACTGGGTTTGAGGTCTGACCGAATTAGTGAAAGGCTGTACTGAAAGTACACAATAGTCAAAGGCATTAAATGCAAAGTAGTTTTACACCACAGAACCGCAACATAGTATGCCCAGAAACTGCGTCACAGATAAATTTGAGAACTTGAGCATGCCAAAATTATTATTATTTCTAAATTGGAGCGAGTGGCCAAATTTTGGTCTTTGTAACTCTCAGGAAAGAAACTGGCTGCGATTCTCTGTAGGAATCCAATTTCCACTTTTCCAATATAGGAATTAAGCTGGTTATTGCTGGTATCGTTTTGAAAGTCCTGCCAGACTATTGACGAATGGTTGATTGAGTTTGGCATTTCCTGTGATATGTTATCCTTCGCTCCTATTACTACTGAGTCAAATTCAAGGTGCTGCGAAATGCAAAGAGCGCAACCCACTGCTTGGTCGCAGTGTAAGAATAAAAGTAGCCACATGGAAAGTGTTCAACATTTGCAGTGTGACACAATATTTGAAAAGGTAAGAATAATTTCTTTAAAGGTGTGCTTTTATTTCAATTGAACCTGCGGGAAAATAATGTACAATATTTAAATAAATGAAAATTAGTACCTTATCTGATAAAACTGGTCTACACTACTATCTACAAATTTCTCAATAAAATTATCCCTAGAATTACTACTTTAAAAGTCCTATTTACAAATTAAAAATGTCTTCCAACTGGTTTAGAAAGGGTAATGTTCCTAGAGCCTAGTAGCATTTCCCCTTTGGATCGTGATGCCAAGTCTCTGTATAAAATATGCCGCTGTTTTAATGTCACCTGACGCTTTGATTAAAATATTCCCTGTTTCTTTAAAAATTGCCTGCCCTGCTGCCTAGGCATGCTTCTCCAAAGCACCAAGGCATTCCACGGTATACTGTATGAAGGCAACTCTGGAGGACGTCTGGTC
This sequence comes from Calvadosia cruxmelitensis, assembly GCA_900245855.1. Classification (NCBI taxonomy): domain Eukaryota; kingdom Metazoa; phylum Cnidaria; class Staurozoa; order Stauromedusae; family Kishinouyeidae; genus Calvadosia; species Calvadosia cruxmelitensis. Next base: position 1,303 of record OFHS01000015.1, on the reverse strand, counting down.
CTCCTCAGTATAATTACTAGTATAAATAAGTTATATGATGATGATGATGATCTAGCTATGCATTGGACAACCGTAAATCTTGTTTCAGCGAGCTGTATTTTATATAATGTAGCAACTTTAACGACAATCTTAAAACAACAACGAATGCAACAGCAGCAAAGAAACGACCACTTTGTTCAACGTCAACATGTGCACTGTTCGTTTCTGGCACGCCCGAAAAACACGTCACTGCCATCAATTCCCTAAACGAGGTTGACATGAAAACGAGAGCAGAATAATACAATAACTAAGTTTAGAGCTACAAAACCACATGTAACAAATTCTTCAGTCGCTGTTGCTGCGGTGCTGATTTTAGTCTGAATAAATTAAGCGAAAGAATGTCAGACTAATACTTTTCCTGATTTAAAAATCCTATTTAATAAAGACAATGTTATAAACACATTTCTATGACAATGTTGAGGTCAGATAAGCAGAATTTTATTGCGGCCATGGCAATAATCCATCGAATCTATCGCGACAGCGTAGAACGCTGCGTTGTCATGGTAATTGGCCGGGGAGTCCATGGCGGTGGAAAAGTGAAAAGTCAACTGTAAGAATGAATTAAGTATTATGATAAATCAAAGTGTTTGTTTCCATCCATTCCTCAAGACACATCTTGTGCCGGGCAAGGCATGTTTCCACATACAGTATATTACAAGATCAGAGTTTTGGCTTTGAAGAAACGCGCTGCTTATTGCAGGAGCAAAACATCTCCGACAGCTAAAGGAGATTACATCAAGTTATCAAAAGCATATGACAAGTCGGTGAAAGAACTTCATGTGAAGCGTGAGAAATCTCTTCTAGATGATCCTTCTCTAGCAAGATTTTATTCTTACGTC
>OFHS01000014.1:79675-98755 GCA_900245855.1 Calvadosia cruxmelitensis | reverse complement strand
GAGCTAAATTTAATTATACACAATGACAAACTTTTGCCTGGTTTATTTCAAAAGTTCAGTTGCACATGCTAATAGAAAATATACAGTAAATTTGATAATTTACATCATTAAAATCCTTGCGTATAGGTTGCATATCCTAAATCAAAAACTACTATATACTGTAGAATAAGCACCTACGTGCAATAAAATGACTGACCTCTGGTAACTGCGAATATAAGGATTCCTAAATCACTGAAAGTATTTCTTAATTGGATGGCAGCACTTAACGTGTAAAATGGAAGGACTGGGCATGCCTTATATTGTCCGAAATTTAATCGACATTGATCCTAATTCTTCGCCCAAGGTTTTCCTGGAATGATAAAGTGTATGGAGGGTAGTCTGCTCTGGCGACCTGGAAAATTCAGTATGCAGCATATTTAGTTTCGTAGCGTTTTTCTTCGTCGCATGCTGCTTCTCCTACGCATGTGAAATCCAACACGAGGTACCTGCCTCCTTTCCAAGGAATTTCGTTGCTCCGTATGGTCTTATGGCATTGTCTCTTGCGATTCATTGACACTATCCGTCAATTTGGTAAATGATCATTGAGCTTTGATCATACACGACCACGTGACTCCATTCTTCACGTGACTGTCCTTAGTATTTCTGGACAACGAGTTTCGTAATATAATTATGTATGCGTATGTATGTTTAATTGTCCAAATGGGACAGGAAAATGAAAGGGGATGGACCCCACTTAAATACTTTTAATATTATATTGCATTCAGGCAACAGTATGGCACATGTTTTGGCAATGTCGGACTGGACAATTCTAATTCAATAGGTAGGGTACACGACAGATCAGTAGCTTTCAAGCCATATTTGAGCTTATGGTACGACTTACTAATCTACATGCTTGTGTTACTACCAGTTTAAGCCGCATTTCCTTTCCCAGATTATAGATGCCGTAGGAACAAGTAATTTAAAGCATTTACATGCTATATATGCTACCAAAATGATGTACAAACCATTCTAAGCGGACTGCAACTGCAAACCATGAAATCATTTGCGGTCTGTTTAGCGTATTCCATGGCATGAGATGGAAACTACAAGCAACGATAAAGACTGTGTCTCATGCATTCAAAGCATCGAACAACCTCATCTCTGTGTTGAACAGGCACTGCCTACTGAAGAAGAGAATTATCAAACCGGATCAACCACAATGGATTACACCTGCTCTGGTCTAATGTCTGGACTAAGTGTCTGGACTAAGTGACCTGTAGTTAGTTTCAGTTAGTTTTTTTTATTTTAATGTAATTAGTTTTATTAACTTCGGCTTGAGTATATATTTGTAAGAAAATAAAAAATACCATAGTAATATTAGTCGCAAAAAAGGTGTCAGATGTGAAGTAAACTGTATTTAGATACATCATACAACGACTACGACAACGCAAATCGATGAGAAAGTAGGAGAATTTGATGAAAGAAGACGATAATTGTTTGTGAATTTATATCGTCTATTCTCTTTACTCGTATTTACTCTTTGGGTTGTTGGATTGTTGAACGCTATGCTAAAACTCTATAGTCTGTCTAGTACATCTGTCCGTTATGGGATTTTAAAATCGGTTTACCCGATACAGTTAACATAAGAAAAGAAGGTATAATTTACATGTGTAGTTTGAATAAATTCCAATTTACCATCTGCTGTGGATTTTTTCATGCATACATGAATGCTTTGAAGCTTATTGTATCTTAACAGTACCCACGAGTAACTATAGTCTAGAAGTGAAAAGTAACTAATCGTAAACAAATGTAACTTTAAAAAGTTACAAGTTACTTTGAAAAAGTGTATCTAGTTGTGACATCAAAAAATACTTTCAGTGAAAAGTAATTTAGTTACTTCAAAAAGTTACCCTGAAAGTAACTTTTCGGGTAACTAGTTACTTTACAGCCCTGGAGATAACCTAACCATTCTATTTTAGTGTGGTTGGTACTTTTCAACTTTCCCTCCTCAAGTCGTCCAAAGACGCTGGTACAATGTGGAAGGAAGATGAGATTGGCACAAAGTGACTAGGCGCCAGAGTAGCAGAATGGATGAGGGTCATTCCATAAGGCCTCTAAAGGTAGTCTCTAGATTCTGATACCACAGGGTGTCATAGACTGTTATGGCATATCCGTCCAGCGTTGAAACAGCATGTTTGTTATCATGCGTACCACTGTATTTTCACACATGAGAGCTGAAATCACATATGCTGAAGATAGGGCTTTTCAAAATATTCCACGTTTCGTGTCAGGTATCGATCCAATTATTTACAGATGGGATGAACACAAACCACAAGTCGCATACGCTAAAATACCACATGTGAACACAACATGATTGAAATCTCTTGCTAACGGACGACATAACACTAAGAAATAAAGCAAACTCAAGGATTCTGCAAGCGATCAGTAAGCTTATCTCAGGAAGAATGAGTCTTGGTGCGCACGAACACATCCATCGAAGGCCAGTTCCAATCCTCAGTGGAATTGCATGGCTAGAAAAAGTATCGCTTTACGGAGTACTTTTGCGAATGATTTTGCGCTGACCATCGGAAGATATCGTTGCTCGAAATTGATCGATCTTGATTGAAATTGTAAGCCCTATGCCCTTCAAATTTAAACAAACTATGCTCCATGTAGGTACCCATAAGAGTGAGATTGATTGCTTGATTTGATCAGAACCCTTGACGGGAACCATGTTATATGTTTAAATGTGTTTGTTTGCAAAGACGTTTGCATCGATGGAAAGCGCAAAAGACGACGGTGTCGAAGTACCCTCGTGTGCAGATGTCGGTGGTGACTTGGCTGCCATCAATGGCGGTGAAGTCGGTGGACTTGAAGGTACTACGAACGAAATGCCTTGTTCGCTGCATATATATAATGTATCTGAGTGAGATAAAAGCCTGGTACACAGCCAGACATGGATTGGAGGCAAGCTTCAATCGTGACGTCATAAATGAATTTTCGCCGCTGTAAAACTTGTCACTTTGCGGAGTTACTTTGCGAGTGATTTTGCGTCAGCTATCGCAAGTTAGTATACTGAGCGTTGATTGGTAGTTTCGATTGAGACAGAGAACGACTATCCGGTTGTTATGATGTTCGGAGGTTGTATCGTGGATCCAACTGAAAAGGTGAGCCAAAAACGCACTATTTCAATCGATCTCAGCACAAATTGATTTTGAACTCTTGATTAGAAATGCCATTCATGCCTAGATCTAGCTTTATATTCAAATATATGATTCTTTTATTTGTGCAGGCAGTTGTATCCATGACAAGTGCCAAAGACGAGGATACTTTCGAAGTACCCTCGTGTACGGATGTCGGCTGTAACTTGGCCGCCAGTCTTCACGGCGAATTAAATGAGTCGCAAGGTAACTCATCTTTGCTTATAGCTTACGACCATGCATATCTATCGATTATTGCTATGTTGACGCCTAGTATCTTTGAAACTCAACGCACACCCGTTTCTTCTTGCTTCTTGACAGATTCCAAGCCGGATGGGCAATCAGTAGTCATCAAATTGCAACAAGAACTTGCCAACGAGCGAAATAAATGTGCAATATGGAAGGGAAAATTTAATAAAATGGAAACGTATGCCGCGACTAAGGAGATGGAATTGGCTGAGGTGAAAGCTAAGACAACATCGCTGCTCGTCAGGAAGCAAAACCAAATCCTCGAGCTCATCACCAACAACTCCATGAAACGCATGAAGAAACGGAAGGGGCGTTTCCTTGGCTGCCTTGGTCGTGAACCTTCCTAACCCAAACCGATCAACTGGGAAGGGTTAGAAGCCGACATCCCCGACTACCATCGCACCCTTCTAGATCAAGAATACAAAATTGCTGAATTCAGAATTGCCCTCCACAAACAACAACTGAATGAGAGGCAGCAGCAAAAGGAAATAAAAAGTTATCAATAGACAATTGAAAGTTTGGTTGCGTTGCAGACCCACTTGGCAAACAGCAATTACGATCTGCAGCAGGATGTCAAAAACAATAAGACTGTGGTAGGAGACTTTGGTGTCGCCATAAAATTGATCAATGTGGAGTTCGAAGAGAAAGTCAATCGAATCCAATCTGAGAAGATGGCGTTGAAGGGAGAATTGGACGATCTGGAGAGAGCTGCCACAGAATTGCTACAGGACCACCAGGATCGAATTCATGAATTGGAGAATGAGAAAATAATCGATCAATCTAACATCACCAGCCTCGAAGACGAAATCAACCAGTTGAAAGCTGACCTCTCAAGCAAAGAAATTCCTACAGAATCTGACTTTATTCTCAGAGAAGAACTTGCAAAACTGAAACACGAGCTAGAAATGTCAAATGAAATCAGACAGATCCTTCGGCGACAAGTGAANAGTTACTTTGAAAAATTGTATCTAGTTACAACAAAAGTTACTTTCAGTGAAAAGTAATTAGTTACTTCAAAAAGTTACCCAAAAAGTAACTTTTCGGGTAACTAGTTACTAAAGTAACTAGTTACTTTACAGCCCTGGTCGACGCACGTGGCGACGTCTCTGTAGACGCTGTAACCTGTGAGCTAGATGACGAAAGTGACTACGATTCTGGAAGCGAATGCCTGGATCAAGCGAGTGACAGCTTCGTGAGCATTGCAGAAGCAAGTCGATGTTTTGCAAAGTTGCTCTCCTTTGTTTCACAAAGTGAATTCGCTTCTCGAGATGACTTTGCAGGAATGGATCGTTTAGAATCTCTTCTAGACCGGCGACGACAAACTATGCCGCAGTCTAGAATAACGCATTATTTTAACTGTTCGTAAATTTATAACATGCATACGATGTATCATAGCTTTTTGTAGCAGTTTTGAGGTTCGATTTCAGTTGCAGTTTCATTTATCTCACGCCTTTGTCTTCTGTCCATTGTTCATCGGAAGTCTATTGTTTTCCTAATTTTCCTAATTCGAAGTTCTTATAAATCAAAGTATTTCTGACGTTCCGTCGACACTTCGAATTAAGCGGATTCCACTGTATAATGAAACCTGTCTGTAACGGCCACCTCTAGGACCTGAGAAAAATGACCTTTATAGACGGGTGACCTTTCTGTCCAGGTTGATTTCTGTAGAAAGTTTCATTTTGGGATTATGAAGAGTGGTCTTTATGCACAGGTGGCTGCTCTATAGCGGTGGCTGCTAATACTTTTGACTGATCTTGCTCTGGTGGTACGGCTTCCTCGTTGTGGAACTTGGGAGGTGTTCCGGGCCCTGTACCTCAGGGTGATGGCGAAACGGAAACTTCGGGCAACTGGGTCCTCGCGCAAACGGTCCATGGAACTGGAGAAGTGTCTGTGCTTCATCAGCTCCACTTCTAAAAACTAACTCGATCTTCAGCACGTCAAATTACAGAGATTTAAAATTGAGATCGCGGGTTGGCAGACTTCCACTGTACGGCCGTCGGCCGTAATAATAACAAACAAACCAGTAAGCAAAAACCATCGACTAAAACAAATACTGTTATAAACACTGCATTAGACATTATCGAATGAATAGAAACCGGAAAAATAAACAACAAACATTGCTTCATGCCAGGCTGACTGTCTGTGACGTCAGCAATGACGCAATTGTATGTATGGGAAGGATGTGATCCTGGATGTGATATTTGAAAATGACATCTTCGTGTGAACTTCGAAAACTGTAACTGCCTGATTTAGTCCAAGATTTAAGTCAAAGTTAAGTAATTATAATTAAGAAATAAATAAACCTTTCTAGTGAATGAATGACAGCTAATGATTTAAAGTAATGCGGATTAGAAATGATCAAAATGTCGATAACTTAATACATAATAATAGTTTCGTCTCCGAAATGCTAAATTGGCTCGTGTGAAATCGTCTGGGTGGGCGAGCATGGTGCGAATTTCTTAGGAACAATCTCCTACGAAAAAAAATTGTTTTTGGAGCCTATCGAAGACAGTCAGCTCCTATAGCGTGCTCATTGTTATACACACATTGGTATCAACGAGTCGGAACGATCAAATATTGTATTATATAATAGTCTTATTTGTTAGAATTCACATACTGTGGAATTGCTAAGATAATTCGGTGGTGACAGTTCTTCGATTATTTACAACACGGACAATTAACATCAGGACCCCCTGGGAATGGATGGGATGGACACGCAATGTCAACACCGGCCCACCGAACAGCAGGAGTGCCAGGCACACGGATAAGAGTCAACGAAAGCATCAACACCACTGAGTTGATGAAATACGAGCATTCAGCCAGGATTAACGCGGCAAAGTCAGCCACAAAGAGATAGTAGCTACACAACACTAGATCATTCTCGCTTTTCTCGTTGGCGTCATATTCATCTACCAGATATGCTGCATCTTCAAAGTCGCACTGGTTTGCTGCTTTTGGCAACGACATGCATGTTCGTTGTCGTAGAAAGTCAGTCTACTCTCGGCAATTCAACGTGTACGTGGAACACATTGGCTCATTCCTTCGGCACAGCTCGATTTCTTGATGACGTGTTTTCCAGTAGAAGGAACCAAAGTGAGCTCAGTGCCATCGAATTCCAGAAGTTGTTGGTTGAGATTGGAATCGGACAGGTCTATCTGGAATGCAAGAAAGGAGAGACAAGACTGGATTGTATCAAACGAGAGAAAGACTCAATCCACGATCATGCTACTAAGACGCGTCACCGTCGCTCTCTATCTGGTCCGATGAGTGCCATGATGTCCTCCACTGGTGACCCAATCAATTTGATCAATCACACTGACCACCTTGACAAGCATTTCCGCACGGTAGGCGCGTTTACACTATAGGAAGTAGTATTAGTTACTTTACAAAGTTACCCAAAAAGTAACTTTTTGAGCAACTACAGTCCTAAGGTGACTAATTACTTTAAATCCCTGGTTACACTAAGATACCGCAGTCCTGGCCATTTTTAAAGGACAATGATAATAATAATTATTCTTATATTTAGCTTTTTACATTATCGCACAATGCGCCGAATGCCGTATGCTGACTCACTTTTCAGTGCATTGTATTTGGTCAATTATCTAATATATTTAATATCTAATATATATCATTTCTAATATAATATCTAATATATTTACAGGGTTGATTTGAATCCAGCCTTAAATTATAGCAAACGTTTGATTCCCCTCCAACAATATCTGCCTGACATATCCCTACACAACAAAGCAACACTGGATAAATTAACATGATTTTTGCTCATAAATAATAAATAATTATGCAGTGAAACCTGTCTACAACGGTCACCTCTGGGACATGAGAAAAATGATCTTTATTAGACAGGTGGCCTTTCTGTCCAGGTTGATTTCTATAAAAAGTATCATTCTTGAAATTAGCCATCTTTTTTCCAACTTGGCTGATTAACACATAATCGTCTCTCAAACGTCGACAGCATGTCAAGTACTTTAAAGTCGTACAGTTTACAGTCGTGCTACCGTGATTGATACAACACCTGCGTGTAAATTCCTGCGGTCCGAAATAGAAAACAAACTTACTCCATTTGTTTATGGATGCAGTAACATTATTTTGTTTAAATAGAATAATAGAACTACTGACGTATCATTCTGATACTGTGTGGGACCTCCCGAATGAAATAATATTATAATGAAATATATATTGACCACGCACGCTGCGCACGCATGCCGAAACCGAGAGTTGGGACAGATATTGCTTTGCATTCAAAAGAACAATGACCACGCACCCGGCTTGACAGCAGTGGTGCTCATTAGGCGGCTAAGCCCACAGATTAGGACATAAGCCCAGACTTATAAGCCTTAAGCCTACCCACAGAATAAGTTTCTCTTCTATACTTGTCTCGTTTGCAGGCTAGTCAATCTCATTCCAGATTCTTTCGTGTTCGCGTGCGTAGTGTAATCATGCGATTGTTTTACAAAGGCACAAAGCAACAAATTTGATTGTTTTACAGACACGGCAACAAATTTGCGGAAACACCGCACAGCATTTCCATCTCACGTATGAAGTAGGTAACCCGGTTACCAATCAAGTACCGGCTATTGAACTCCATTCCAAGCCGCCCATTTCTGAGAATTTTGGTTTTCTTGACAAACCATGGTGTTACATCGTGATATAAAATGTATTTAATTAACTAATGATAATATACTATTGAGATGATGTTACCAAAGCCATTTATGCTTTCATCAGTCGCTTAGTACACTGACATTTTCACCAATTATGGACAGTCCGTTAGGTACTGCTTATGGATCGCTTGGTCTGACTTTTCTGACCCCTGTGCGACACCTCTTGCCCTCCGCCATTTACCAGCACCCAGACTACTTTGATATTTTGATTGCGCAGTTCTTGTTCTGTGCACAATGCCCGCTACCTGCGTCAGAATAGATGCCGTTAGTATTTACCGCGTTTCTACCTGTCTCGTTCTGCCGAGAAGCGCCGGTCAAATCCAAAGCCATGTTGGGCGTTCATTTATTCATGAATGAACCTGCCGGATGCTCTGACGACATTTCCGGCTGTTAATCACAATAAGGCTTGCATGGCCTCGCAATTCAGTCGTCTCTAATACATCATAGCTGATCTACTGCTGGAGACACCGTCGTGCTTTTGCGTACATTGATCTACGTTGTCGTTTGGTTGAGAGTGGAATCCACGAGGTAGTTAAGTATCTTTATCTGCATTTTTCGTCTGTTGTTTCTGTGTGATTTCGCTGCTGATGTTCATGGCATCGCGCGCCTTGTTGCATTGCGGCGTTTCGACAGGTATGATCCTGATTACAAGCCGCGTCTTCTCAGTCCGTGCCGCGTCGCACTCCCACCTTTGCACGCAGCACCCAACGCCTTGCGTCTAGCCGAATCGAGCGATAAATAAAACCTATTTCCCTCTCAGTGTTATTAATTGCCTTCATTCAGTGCCAGTTTAAGCGTTGAGAAGGCCTAAAGCACTTTGCCCAAGGAGGGGCCTAATTTTTAACGATTAAATACTCCAAATGGCACATCGAAGATGTTGCTTTTGATTATAAACAGCAAATTAGGAAAAGCTAACTCAGCAGCACTCTGCAGTTGATTGCACACTGCACCTGTCCAGACTAAGGGCCTAAAGCATGTGCATTGAGTGCCTACTGGATAAAACGGCCCTGCCTGCATTTCAGGCGTCGAGGTGCAAGGGAATTCGTCTTGTTGATAGACAAAACATCTAAGAGGAGGTGTCCTATTTTTTATAGCAAACTCAGCTGATCAATCTCCGGCAGTTTGGAAAGATTTCTTTATTTTGAGATCACTAATATTGATATCGGTTAAGACAACGTCGTTTTATACCATTCTATGATAGCCGATGTCTTTTCTGCTTCAATTGAAAGCAATGAAGAATTTTCCGTAAACTATTTGGGCGAAATGATGTTTCGATTAATCCTTATCAGCAACTCAAAGATATTCTTACGCATTGAATATTGAAATGAATGCAAACAAGGATCTGAATGCTTAACCGTCTGGGCTGAGTCGTGCAAAGATTCACGATTGTCTTGAGATTCAGTCGAGTTGTCATTTTGTGCTAAATTTTGGCCAGGAACTGAATGCGGGTTTGGATAGCGAGACCGCAATCCGCCATGCGCAGTCCCAATGCATTTCGGTATATAGTTTAGTTGACCTCTGCCAAAGGTGAAGACGCCAGGAAAATGCTTTGTTTAAAACGCACTCAGCCGTACTCTTGTCAATGATGCTCAATTTCATGGATTGTTTCTAGCCGTCAAAATTGTCGATTTCAGCTCAAAATCACGTACCAATGCGCTTCGTCACATGATTAAATAAGCAATAACAGAAAGCTGCCTCTTCACCGCTTACTCGGACATACCGCCTTTAAGAGCACCATTTTGAAATCGAGCGTAATGCGGCCTACTCGATGATGCTGTATTCCAGCGATAAAAACTAGATAATTGGGGTTTCATTTTCAGAAAATGAGATAAAAAATCGTGCGCCCCTGTCAAAACAAATTTCTACACCCTTCCTCAGATGGTTTCATTGGAGAAAGAATTCTATTTTGTTATTATTTTTAAACAATGCCAATTAAACTAGGGCTTACTATAAGATATAGACTGTAATTATAATAAAGTTGCAATTTGAAGGCCAATTCAGATATGGTTCGTTGCTATGGTGACGCGTAGTCTCGCTTTGGTCAATCTCGTTTTGTTCTCCCACGCGGTTCAGCTGTGTTGAGTTGAAGGAGAAATCCCCGCTTGAAGGACAGCGCTGAGGAGCGCAGAAAAATGTCTCTTCAACACGTCACTACACTTTAACTTCGCAAACATAACTAAGATTGTAAATTCATTAACGTCAGTCCTTCATATGTCGGTGCCAATTGTGTCATGGCTTATCTCCTTGGAATCGTTGTGAGAGTTTTTTGCCCTGGTTGTTCACCGCGGAGAGCTGTAGAAGGGAGCAGGTAGTCAATGGAGCTGTGTTGTTGCTTAAAATTTTGCAATGTTTACATCTGTAGATTTCAAATGAGAATAAAATAAGATGCTGTTATGACAAACTGTCTCTTGTGTTTCCTCTCGTCTTGTGTAGTTGTCGCTTTAGCAATGCTGACTATCTAAATCTGTTCTCATTTCTTCTTGCAGTGTTTCGAAGGGAAGAAAATTCTGCAACTCCATCGCTTGAACTCTACTTCCAATTCGATAACCAAGGAGCAATTCTTACAAATTTGCCCGTCACTTATATCACAGTTGAAGAGTCATAGGTGCCAGCATTTACACAGCAATTTCAAATTCATAAGCGTATCCAGCAAGAAGAAAGAAATGCTTCCCGCTTTGGCAGGTCGGTTTTGTGTTGCTATCTTGACTTGATTGTGTTGACTGTTATTCATGAGCTTAAACCACTTTCGATTGAATTACATCATTGCTTTTCTCTTGTTTAAACCTTGGTTACTCGACTATTGGATGACACGAATTGAAAATTCTGAACCACATTCAATTGGTGGTGTTGCCTTATCGTAATGTTAGGCTTCGTTTGTTCAAATCTAGCAGAAAGTCTATCAATCATTATTTTGTTTTCATATCTTTTCGCCGTCTGCTGCATTTCACCGTGAGATAAGATTATCTGCGAAGGACACAATATATAAAGTTTGCTTCGCATGTTTGTTATATTTATCCGAGACAATAAGCCTTATCAAATGAGACACACGTGTGCCAATCGCTCGTCTTTTTTTCTTTTTTTTTTAGTATGGGGCTACGGCGCATTATCCGTGTTGGTGATCAGTCTTTTATCTCTAAGTGTCATCGCAATAATCCCATGCCTTGGAAAATCATATTATCATGTCATCATGGCTTATCTGGTGGCTTTGGCCGTTGGATGTCTGTCAGGCGATGCTGTCTTGCATCTTATACCGCACGTAAGTATGAGAAAGGAACCAAAGAGCCAATCATTCAAAAAGATAGTCTACATTTTTCATTTTACTTTTTTTATACTGTTTTTCATTTTTCTTCTAAATCCCCAGAAAATATCTAAGTCCTGGGAAGACTTACCAAATATTTCCAGACAAGTAAAATAATATTTGGAAATATCATAGTAAATTATGAAAGAAACCGTTCGAAAAACAGACGAAGAAAAATTCTGAAAAAGCCCCCATATAATTTTTTATGGATTCTTTGCCTTCGAGAAGAGCGGCGTGGAATGATGCAGTGTTTCAAATCTTGCTGTTGATAAGAACGATTAGAAATCTTTATCTCTCTCACTATTTAGGCTTCATGTTTTGTGATTCAGGGATTAGAATATAGGATCGTCATTCGCAAGCATTTAGTTGACGATAGCAGATCTGGATATGCAGCATAATTCCATTGGAAATGTACGAATCTTGATTTATGATTCAATGTAATGTTTACCTTTGGCCAAGGAGTTTGAAAAGCTCTTTAAAATTGCGCGCATTTCTTCGAGCACGTGTTTGTGTTTTGGTGTTGAAATTGAGTTGGCCATCAGTTGTGGTTTTACTATGATCAAGTCTCGCCCTCGAGTTGAAGGTTGTGACTACAGCTGATCAAATATGAACAAGTTCCCGATTTGGTAACGATCGCGTAGAAATGTCAAATCAAATAGGCGATGAATCATGAATGGCTACAATAGAAAGACGATTAAATCATTCTGGAATACATTAAAAGACGAATAAATCATTCTGGAATACATTAAAAGACGAATAAATCATTCTGGAATACATTAAAAGACGAATAAATCATTCTGAAATACATTAAAAGACGAATAAAGCATTGTGAAATACATTAAAAGACGAATAAATCATTCTGAAATAAATTAAAAGACGAATAAATCATTCTGAAATACATTAAACGACGAATAAATCATTCTGAAATACATTAAATGGTCCTTTAACCACATTAGATGACTTCGTCATTGGTTGCGTTCTACTTCTCAAGATTTATATTTGATTTGCAACCTTTGCCACAGACATTTTTCATATCTTTTATGCTGTAGTACTGTAGCTGGTGTTTTCGTAGAAAGGAAACCTATTATCGAGACTTGCAGAGGCTCGTATTGCTACGATCGTTGGTTATTGTTCGTAATAAAACGTAACGACTCATTAGCTTCAGATTGCTTGATTGCATCGAGATAGAAATTGGCTGAGTCTGTGCATGGTTCATTTGACGTTTACTCCTAGGTTCGGTTAGTTCTGACTGACTCAACCTCGGTTGACTGACTCGTTAAGTGGCTGGAGCGATTTTGTATTCTCTTGTACAGATGACGAGGGGCGCCACTGTGTCGCATTCATGACGTACCCCCGTCGATTCCTTTATTCCTTTTTCCTAATTATTTCAAACCCGACGATTAAGAAATAGAGCTGTGGTTATGCGTCATAAGCTAGACTAGTATTTTTAATATAATAACATCGCAGTGCTTAGTGACGCTTCAAAGACCATCCAAGTCAAGTAACCCATGTTCCAAACACCAACATCACATCTTCAAACTAACCCCCTTTTCCCCGTCTAAATTGCTATGGTTGGCGCCGCCCTTAGCAAAACTAGCAACTTACTGGCGCACGTGTACTGTTTTCGATTGTTTTGCATTATAACGGGGGGTATTGCTCTCAGGGCGTGGTACTTTTCGTATCGGGTAGTCATTTGAATTACCCTGTGACGCACTACGATCTACGTAGTCCTTAGCTAAGGGATATGAATGTAGCGATTTGGGCGTTGTGTTATCGCTCCGACAGCCGATAAGGTCAACCTGGCGTGAATTTATATTCGATTTAATGCAGCCGGTGAGAGAAACTTGCTTGTGCGTCTATTGAGAGCTGTTTACATGCGTCAGTCTCTTTCAAAAGAAAACAACCCAGCAAATACGAGACGTCATGACGACGTCCCATGGACAGTTTGACGACGTCTGGACGTCACGAGTATGTCGTTAAGACGTCTTGTGTTTTCTGGGTTATTACTTATCTAGCAAACACAAGACTTTATGACGACATCCACCGTTGTTTTCAGTTTTGACTCTTTTGCATTCTAATGGTGTTTTGAAATTGAGACCTATATATGCCACGCATGAACGACGTAGTTTGCTACAAATTTGATCGGCATCGGTGTATTGATTGACTGCAGTCATCATCTTCATTTAGTATACTGTAAATATATATATATATTTTTTTGTAAACAGTTTACCAGTATTCACTTGATTTTATTATGTATCAGCCCATTGAAAAAAGCCCATAAAGGGCTTATATGGTATCTGAATAAAAGATGATGATGATGATGATGATAATGTTGTTTCGGGAATAATCCGTTATACTCTCCTTACAATTAAATTTAGAATTGATCATTTACAAAGAAACGTCACTGCCTTTAATATATTGATGTAAGGTTATCATCATCATCATCATCATCATCATCATCATCACCGTTTATTCTGAAAAATCCCGGCGATAAGCTTACAAAGCTTTTATCCACGGAGCAGATAAAATAGCAGATATGGTATTTCTATAGCGTAAATGGAAATGAGAACAATAGAACATTATTATAGGAGGCTAAGTAACACGAGAAAGAGGTTATAGGTAGTTATATATGCTACAGTAGCAGCTATCTGTTTGTCAAGGTGCTTGTTTCTGACGTTGTCTGTTTCGTTCAGTCTTTCACCAGTGAGCATGCGCACGAGGACCACGCAGACCATTTGATGCGCGTCTGGAAATCGATGTTTGTTCTATTGGGCATCTATCTGTTCTTCACCGTGGAGCAAGTCATGAAATCCAACGTGTTTTGTTGCGTGATGGTAAGTGAGGCAGCCTCGATTGCCACAGCGAATGAAAGAGAGACTGGTGACGATGATGTATTATGCAAATTGGCAGCTGTTCCGTGCCAATAGCGTTGTACATGTAGCAGATAATAGGTTACTAACTTACTAACTTAATAATGCTAATGGTAACTTAACTTGATAACTTTGGGCTATATACAATTAAAATTTCGACTTAAAGACTATATACAAAGCAATAAAAATATCCCTAGTTATGCACTTGCTTGATCTTAAAATTGTTATTTATTTGTTTTTGGTTTTGTATGAGCGTGCGCCAGAGTGGCACGCGTTAGGACTATGGCGTTTAATTGGCACCCGGCTAACAAGAGCGCGTAGTTTCATCCGATTTAATGAATATTATTCATGCAATGCGCAGATTTCAATTGAATAAAGAGTAGGGCTACATTGGGTTTATGAAATACAGCCTCCAACGGGTGTTAACCGACCCCGCCTCGGTTAGGATATCGTCTTCGAATGGTCCCTTTAATGTTCAAACTATATAGTTTAGTTGTCTTGAGATCACTTAATCATTGAGTTAATGTCTCAGCTCTTTTGAGGACCGAACGTAGAAGTTACAACGAATATCATTATGTTATGTGGGCTCTGTCTGCCGGTCGACGAACCCAGAGCATCCAATCAGCAGCCAGAGATCCTAGCCGCTAGACCACACCCACACAGGCGACGTGGATGGTCCAGTCATTTCTGGCTACGTCTGTTCAAGGGATAAGAATCGTTTTCAAGTGATGATTGATGTACGATGAGATGGAATTTGACAAATCGCTGTTGTTTCTTTTTCTCTGATATCCAGGGTCATTCTCACGCGTCGACGGCCGATGCGACGTCCGATGAGCACGGTCGCAACCACAACGTGTGCGGTTCAGAGCACAGCGACCTGATAATAGTGGACGAGAAGGACGGCGCGGCCAGGGCCCAAATGAGCCCCGAGGTGGTCTATCATTACAAGGAAGAGAACGGCAGTGCCAAGATGCCTGAGGAAACTGGATCGAATCTAGCACTGCACACGAAAGAGGCCGACGATGAGAAGCAGCCTCATGATGACGTGGAGTCGAATCAGCGTCGCGTGATGAGCTGTGAATCTGATCTGCACGACTATGGTCACGGGGGTCGCGTCGTCATCCAAGGGGGACACTATCACGCCGACGATCGCCATCACCACCATCACCATGGACACAAGGAGATCACCAAGGAGACGGCCATCGCAAGCGTCGCATGGATGGTCATTGTCGGCGACGGATTTCACAACTTCAGCGACGGCCTTGCAATCGGCGCTGCGTATGCCACGTCTCTTACGAGCGGGTTCAGCACGAGCATAGCGGTGTTCTGCCATGAGCTACCTCACGAGCTGGGTGAGTTCAAAGTAGGCCACTGTCAGACGAATGAATTGTCCATTGCTTGCTCTCGTTCCACTGAGGCAGTACCATGACAGATGGCATTTCTTGAAGATACTATTTCCTACGCCTGTCAATAGACAATGAACCAAGCGCAGTCCCAATGCATGACATTATACACTTGTTTATAGGCACGGGTTTTAAGCTGATATCTACAATTTTGATAGCCAGCAAGAGTCCTTGAAATTGACCATCATTGACAAGAGTATGGCTGATTGCGTTTCAAACAAAGCATTTTCTGATGTCTTTACCTTTGACATGCAATGGGACTGCGCGTTGAGGATTATCACAAGCTCTCATTTTGGAAATAGCAAGTGCATTATGGGGAAGGCTGATGTCTCTGATTTCGAATTGGAGAGAGCTGGATTTGATGCTGATGCAGAAATATTCAAGTTGTGCTACTTTCCTTAAAATATATAATTGCTGTTAATATGATAGGTCAGAACCCCAATCTCTTCGTTTCTTCAGGCAATCGACATGACCCACAATGCACTAGTCTTTCCCATAATGGTAGCGCGGGAAAAGGTCTATTGACTTTAAATCACCTCTTTGTTAACTGTGCTGAATGATGATTTAGCACCTTTGTTGCCTTCCCGCTTCTGTGGCTCTTACTGGTTTCTGTTGATCGTCCAGGTGACTTCGCCGTCCTCATCAAGTCTGGTATGTCTGTGAAGCAAGCCATCGTCTACAACCTCGTCTCTGCCATGCTCAGTTTCCTTGGCCTCGCTATCGGCATTCTGGTGGGCAACAGTGCCCTCGGTCGGCAATTCATATTAGCTATGACCGCTGGCCTTTTTCTCTACGTCGCGCTGGCGGACATGGTGAGTGTGCAAAAACATTGTCAATTTGTCTGGTAACACCATAACCCAAGTTAGACAAGTTACTTTTACTCCGTGTAAACAACCCCTATCATGACCACAATGTTTCACCCTTAGGGACTTCTTCTTTGCCTCGTTAATAATGTCAAATTTCCAACGCAATTGACGTTTGTTGCCTCTTGTCTTCTCCTTCAGCTGCCTGAACTCACATCACAAGACATACCCAATCAATCGAGGCTGGCCTCGTTCGTATGTCAACATATTGGCATCTTAAGTGGTATTGGAATAATGCTGTTGATATCTATCTACGAAGAAGACTTTTAAGGGACTGGGGAGAGGGAAGCTTACGTAACACGGGAATTTATCGAACCCATACCTCTGCCAGACGCACATGACACAATTGGCGTCAGTGGACATACATCGATGCACTGAATCGCGTTCAGCCTGTTCCTTGGCAAGTTGGAAGATTAGAATGGATTCACGGCTCTATTTTTACGAGACCTTATTGATTTTAAGAGAGTTTTAGCTTTTACTGCACATTACATTCGTGTACAGTAGGTCGTTCGCATATTAATTATGATAGTTCAGAAATATAATAATGAGTCGAATGCAATTTCGATTAATTGTAATATTGTGAATGATGAGGCCATGGATGGCTTAGTTTGATATTGTATAGCTACGTGGTCGGTTGATTCGCGTACTGAAGCATAGGCCTCGTATTCAAATTTTTAGGATTTAGTCCCAGACTCCACTTTTTACCCGGTTCATGATTTCGAGGCCCCCCTTCGCAAATCAAGCGACGAATTGACTAAGCTCAATTTCAATGCATGTCGAGAGACCTGTGAGTTTGTCTTCTACCGCAATGTGGTGATGCAGAAATGGCTGTTTGAGGAATGCACACAATCAATTATAATTATGGGTTTCTGATTGTCAATTTCAATGGTTGTTCGGCTGTTAACTTGTCCATTGCAGCTTAAAATCGTGCGATTGATCTTTGAAATTAAATTCCTGTCTTGTATTTCAAATGAAACCAAATTCAACAACATTTTGCATATACAGTTTCTATATTTTCTGGAATAGATAGATCTACTATGAATGCTTCAAACAGCGCACAAAACTGTACAAAGGTTGGATTGGATAAATAAGGTGAAGTCCTTTGGGGCTCGGGGAATTGCATTTACGTAGAGTGATGGAGACGATTTTATCGCTTCAACAATGGAAGACCCCCTACAAAAGGGGGCTGTCATGATAACCCCCCGATAAGGGGCTGTTCTGACGCTGTGCCTTTGGGTAGCTTCTGGCTGCTGTTTATATTTCCTCTACAACCTCTTTTCGACCGTCTTCTTGATCAGCCTCATTGTTGACGATCCTCGATTGCACGGCTTCTGCAAGAGTATGCAGCTCTAGGATATCGAGGCTGTCTAATAGCAACAGCGAGGCAGCGAGGATGTTGGATTGCGCAGGCGTCTAAAAACAATAGTATAAAGAACAGAAAACACGTTTCAAGATCACAGAATGCCTTTCTCTAACAAGTATTCTACGTGCTATCATTCAGAGAAGTGCTGTTACCCATTGCAATAACTAGGCATCGTGACAGCTATAGTTCAAAATTGTCTGGGCCTGCAACACACTGTAGCGTGAAAGCTGCAATTTAAAATTCAATCGGTCTTTTTATATTAAGGAGCAGCGTCGCTAGCAAACAAGATTGACGCATGGCATTGGGCTTTATCAAGCTCGGACTCTGTTAAATTCCCACAACACTTTCTATAACGACCTGTTTGCGTTGTCCAACATCCCGTCCGCGACCGACTTACGTTAGTCGACTACGCTCTGCGACAAGAGAACAGTCCGCAAGCAAAGTAACACAGCACTTTCGTACTGAGCCTCTATCAATGGACGCACACGCGTAAAACAGTCCACAATAGAAAGGTGTGGCATAACGTGTTTCAACCGGACAAGGCCGTCGATCGCGTAGGTACATGATGAAAACGACAAGACTTACATTCGCCGTTGATCTTCCTTCAGAGAGAACCACATCTCTTTCCATTTCGGGCTTCAACGGATGATTCAAATGATCAGCACTGCTGCATGAAGAAATGTGAAATGCAATCAGTTGCAGATCTCAAGAGATAGCACGAGTCTTAATCAATCGCATAACTTGGTTTTAAAGCGTTCATACGAGACCTCAACATAAGTTACTACAGTTTGTCCTCCCGGATACACCATCCCTGCGAGCCCCTTGCTAGAAAACACACCCCCCCCCTCCCTGTGAAATTGCTCCCTATGGAGGACCATGAAAGATCAGAACTGAGTGTCACCATACCAGTCTACACATCAGTTAATCAATACCTTGACGTTGGCACAGAACAACAATACAACTGAAATAATTAACTCCACAAACAGATCCAGCTTCAAAATATTCATTCAAGACATCGATCTCTGCTCCATTTTAGCCTCTTTTTAATTCGCATTCATTCAAAGTTTTTATTCTCCTTTATCCGCAATCGCCAAAGTCCCATTTTTGACTCACGGTTACTATGGTAACGTGACGTCTATGCTATGAGAGGGGGAAAACGGAGTGTTTTTTTTTTTCTTC
>OFHS01000014.1:52385-79572 GCA_900245855.1 Calvadosia cruxmelitensis | reverse complement strand
CCTTGCGTGAAATTTCTTTTGTGGGCGTTAATTGACTATTGCTTGACACGCTTCAAGAGCGACAATAGCGGTGACGTTGTTCTTAACTCATTACGATTTCTGTGAAGTGTAAACAAAAGTGTTTGCTCGCGGATATAACACTGGTGAACCGAACTGAACAATTGCTCTGATTTGGTCAGCAAATAGGCTAAAAACAACACATGTATTTATATAGAGGATTTTGAAATTTAAACCACAAAGATACAACAGCTTTAAGGGAAAGGGTCCACTGTCCGCGTTAGCCAGAAGAGGTGTCCGCTTAACGAAGGTGTCGTTAATTAAGGCAGGTTCGACTGTATTTCATGTCTTATGTTATTTACATTGTAATTATTATATGGATGCATTATCCGTGAGTCATACTCCGAGAGCTTCTACGTTCTCTCTTTCAATTAGTTAGCTTTACTTGCTCCCCATTTTATAAAACGTACCCCTCCCCCCCCGGGGGTAACTGTATATACTGTCCGTGTACGGCAGTGAAATGCGAGTTTAAATAAATATATTGATTGATTGATTGATTGATTGATTGATTGATTGATTGATTGATTGATTGATTGATTGATTGATTGATTGATTCACCAGACTTCATTACAATCGAATTTCGCTTTATAGGTGATCAATAGACAATCAGGACAAACCAAATGGGACTCAACTTCATCGCAGTAATATTTTATCACCTGATGGCATCACGTAATTGCTGAGTTCGATTGCATAAACAAACAAGTCTATTGGAATCATTAAATTAATAAACCGATAGACAGGTGATCGATTGGTCGTTTGATAGAGGTTGTAGTGAATTCCATAACTCTTCAAGTTATCTCTTGATGGTGGAAGATTCGACAGGTTTTATCATTCAGGCTGATGGAGATCTCCGCCGCGCAAGTCTGGTCTTCTGAATCCGCAGCCGCGCTTAGGGACCGCTTTATGTCCAGGGTTGGTACCGAAGAGAAGCAAAAAGTTGCAAGTTTTTGTTTTACCCAACCTTCAGGTAGCCAAGAAAAAAAATTACCCAACATCTAAAGTTAAATCATATTTTATTAAGAAATGTGGAAATAAAAGCAGATGAAGCCATACCAAGTTTAGTTATATACTCTGTCCGCGCAATCCTTACTGCAACTCTGTTATTCAAGCTGATAACCAAGTTTGGACAGCGCATTTTAGTCACATCAACGAGAGGCCAAGCGCGAAAATATTTCGGAAAAATTTTCTCCGCGGCGCAAAATACAAAGATTCCAGTCTGGGCTGTTAAGCTATAGCAATGCACCACTTGAAAAACTGTAATCAATTACCAGCTTTAAAAACCACCGCAGTCTACAACAAACAAGGAACGCACTCTCTGGCAAAGACTTGAGACTTCGTGAAAACGTATCAGAGAAAAGAGGCTCAATTTGCGAATAGTATGAAACGTTTTCCAAATCATTAGCTGCGAGCGACATTTATCATCCACGATATGTAGCCCGAGAGAATTACTTTCGTCTACAAATCTATTGTTAGGAATTTATTCATGCTTAATAAAACTGGTGAATACAGGTAAAATAATTTACAGTAACGTACAGCGTACAATCTATTAAAATTTCCTATACATGGAAGTTAACTAAATCTAAACCTCTTAGTTACAAATTAAACATTATTCTATTTACAATTTAAAAATCTCAGTCATGCTGTCCGTAGAATGCAGAGTTCCAAAAATGCTGGCGGCGTTTCCTCGCTGGATTGCCATATTGATTCTTTGGATAAGAAAGCACCTAGCTCGTGGTTCTGCTGTTGAGGCCATTAGACGTTTTCCGAGGGCGCTTAAAAACTCCTTGCTTTCTTTACCAAATGTGCCCATGGTCTCGACACCTATTGGCTGCATGGAGTAGATGCATCAAGTGTTGAATAAGGAAAACATCGTCTTAAGGAAAATATCGAGGCATCGCTTTCATGATATGACCAGAATTGTATGACCCTTTGAGATACAGTATAACTCATTCAACTCAGTTAATATCATCATTCTTAGTGCAGAACAAAAACGGGACAATAGTTGAGTCGTAAGACTCGTAACAATAACGAAATTTGCAAAAACAAAAGTCCACACAAAAACCATTAGCTTTTCGAATTTCGGAGAAAATATCAAGCAATGATGTGACATTAGCTGAGTTACAATGTACACCATTGATACGCGACAAGCAATGGCGGTGCTTGAAGTCCTAAAATATCACGGTTGACATATTTCTAAATTGCGACGACGATGGGCTATAGAGAAAAGGGTTTCGGATCACCCTTTATTGAAACTCATTGAAATTAAGAGAACATGTCTCTTTAAAGCTAGCGTCATTCTACCGGGTTCTGCTTCCGTGTAACTAATTGACTACTGTACCTGTCTAAGAGTAAGCTGTGAGGAATCTGAAAGTTGTTCAACGAACGTAAAAGAATCAGAAAGGGATCTTTGAATCGATTGAGATTTACGAGTCCCACCAGTCCACCCCGTGGGACTGCCCCTGCCCCTAGGTACAAAAGTGGCACTATGGTGCTAAAAAGGCAACCGAGTTGCAGACTGGGCGAATATCGACGTGGCGTTACGATACAGACAATGTAACCCCGTTAATATTACCTCTGTTAATATCACAATCCGCTTAATATCACTTCATATTGAGAACCAAGCTCTGTCGGAATAAGCTATTTCTACCCTCTTAATATCACGATTTGTGGCTGGAAAACCGTAGTGATATTACCGAGGTTGCACTGTATCGGACTGTACAATGGCAGAGAGAGTTAGAGACGTACAAACACTACCTCAGTTTAACTTGCTGCTCATCGATTGCTTCGTTTGAAGGGGGCTTTTCGTCTAGATTCGCAGTGGCTGAAAGAAAACGAACAATGAGTACAGTACACAGTTAAACTTGGTTAATATCCCATTGGATATTGACATCATAATGTCCCCGTATCGCTTATCATTCCCAACGGTTGAATTCCAAATGCCATACAGATTCTGCTAATTGAGCTCATTCAATACCCCCTCCCCCCGTTTTAGCCACGGGAGCAGTTATGCATTAACTGAGTCCGGTTGTCAGTACCGACAATGTCCATTGTGTAACTGGGGTATGTGTGTGTCAAGAGTAGTAATATTTGGCGTAAAGCAATGGAACGATACTTAATCGTCAAAAACATTCTCCGGTAGCTACAGCTGTATAATTTTCACTTTTTCAAACAAATTTAAACTGTTGCTGTTGATAAACGTCCAGAATGATCCAAGTCTCCCTGGCTACGTAACAAATTCACAATACACATACCAAACAACAAATGTTTGAGGTAAACGTCCCCAGGGTAAATCAATCATCTCAATTTGATGAGCAAAGCCTTTCGGACATTGTCTGCTCCGTCCTCATACAGAGTTTTTCTGGATCCTCTCCTGGGGCCTTATTCATAGATTGGGACTAAAGCGTAGTCCGGGACTAAATCTTGAGTCCCATATACAGATTTTGGTAATTTAGTCCAGACTAGATGTTTCTGCTCAGGCTACGCTTTAGTCCTGGTTCATGAATAAGGCACCTGGGGCCTTATTCATAGACCGGGACTTGGTCGTAAGTCCCATATACAGATGTTAGTAAATTAGTCCCGGACTACGTTTTGGTCCATGAACATGACCCCTGCGTACACGCATGCAAATGAATGAGTGACACTGACACACAACAAACCAATCTAGAATTTAAGGTCACCATGGCAACAGAGACTGCCACTTGGCCTCCATGAGCAGGTGACCTTGCTAGGCAATCGGCGTCAATGGGAAACAATGGACCATCCAGAGATCATTAGAAAGAGAGATTACTCTTTTATGCCTTCAGGAAAGTAAAGGATTGTCTTCATCCAATACGGCCAACTGCTCTTGAAGAAATCATCGCTGTTGCTCATTTGCTGTTCGGAATAATTTGGGTTCATTTCCTAAATAATGTAACTCCAATCCTAGGGCATTACTATGTCGAAACAGCATCTTAGGTCAATGAAAAAGTGTGTGTTGAATACCATTACAAAACAGGATTTCGACAACAAAACAGCGTCACAAGACAATGAACACTATCATATTATAACAAATCTCTCTTTCCAGTCATCCAATAGACTTCTATGTCAAACGTCATGCTGCTGCCTCGAATCGTAAGGAAATACCGGAGCAGTGTCTGAGCTTCACAACATTGTATCTTGAATGCAAGCAGCAGCATTTGCATTCCTGGTCGACAATTTTGTTTTACTGATGTCCCTTACAGACATATCCCCAACACACCCTGGACGCACCTTGCTCAAAATAAGGTCTGACGTCATCAGTCGTCAAAATCTGTAAGGAATTGGAAATAAACAAAACATGAATGAAAGAAAACAAGGCATTAGTAATATGCCTACACCAGCCAACACCGGTCAGACCCACCTACGACTTAAAAATGCCACCACGTAGGTCAACAAAACTATTCCCATTTCGACCAGCTCGATAAAAAGCACCTGGAATAAAATTTGGTTCTTAACATCTGCCATTGTAAAATAACCTATTAAAGTCAAACCTGTATTAGCGGCCACCTCGCTAGAGCAGCCATCTGTGTATAAAGGCCATTTTTCATAACCCCAAAATGACATTTTCTATAAAAATCAACCTGGACAGAAAGGCCACCTGTATATAAAGATTATTTTCCTTTAGTCCCAAAGGTGACCATTATAGACAGGATTGACTGTGTGTTCATAACGTAAAACTTAGACTTTGACGATCTTTAAACATTATTGCTTCACACATACCAGAAACAGTTACCTATTTTAAACGGGCTATCCTGTTTACCACATTGCTATACAACAAAATAGTCTTTAAGAAATAAAACAAATTCCCGTCTATTGTCCTTCGATAAAAACACACTGGGTGCATAACAAGACACGAGAAATGTGCAATGAAACACGACCTGCAGGCAAGAATGCATTTGAATTTCTCACAGCACCAAAAGTGTTTATGTCAGAGTATAATACATGAAGAAACAAGTTACAATACATGAAGACATTTTATGTTTTTTATAAAACGAATAACGAATATTTTTTGATTTATGGTCATGGGAATCTGTTTCAATTTCTTCTTTAATGACTTCAGCAACAAATTGTATACAATGAAACCTGTCTATAACGGTCACCTCTTGGATCTGAGAAAAATGACATTTATAGACAGGTGACCTTCTATCCAGGCTGATTTCTATAGAAAGTGTCATCTTTGGGTTATGAAGAGTGGCCTTTATACACAGGTAGCTGCTCTATACAGGTGGCCGCTAATACAGGTTTGACTGTAATAGCCTACACATAAGCGTGTTTGAATTTGAATATTTGAACAAAAAAGCCACAGTAAACGAACTTACAAGAGCACATGAAAACTGTTCTGTAAAATGTCTACATCGCCTGACACAAACACGGCAATTTGCAAAGCAGCAGCAATAACCAATTTGAAATGTGATGTGTCGTTTATAAATGATGATACAATGAAACCTGTCTATAATGGTCAACTTTGAGACCCGAGGAAAATGACCTTTATAGACAGGTGGCCTTTCTGTCCATGTTGATATTTAAAGAAAATGTCATTTTGGGATAATGAAGAGTGGCTTGACACACAGGTGGCTGCTCTATAGAGGTGGACGTGAATACAGGTTTGACTGTAGTGCCTAATGGATGTGCCACTGCGAATTCTAACTGACACGAAAGCACTTCTTCTGAGATGCAACAACTGGGCTTGTGCAGCACTCACCTGACCCAGGTCAAGTCCATCGTACACAGGCAGTGGATGAACTGCATTGAGGCTGCTGGTAAGGCTAGCAGCTTTGAGACGTTCTTCATCAGTTATTTCTACGGAAATCACACAGATAGCACTGATTGTTTTATAGCCGACAAATAAAATACAAAATAATGACGATGATGAAAGATCGATGTTAGAATTGTAATCCAAGAAAATTTGGAGAAATCATCTAGCCCAGGGCTAGGGCCGGACTAGCCATTAGGCACAATAGGTCAGTGCCTACAGCCCTTCCAGAGTGATAGGCCCTCCAAACCTTTGGCTATTGCTTTATTAAATTTAAATGCAATTTATAGAGTTCTTGTAGGTTTGTGTTTCAGGTTTAGTCAGGAGCCAGGAAACATAGTCTTTGGCAAGCATAAATCACGAAGTTTGCAGGGGGAGGCCCCCCTTAGGCCCCTTAGGTCTTTGATCGACCTCTTTGGGGGCCCTGGGAGTTGCACGGGGCGGCTGCAATTTAATTATGCTGTACTTTATTGCGTTCGTGATCACCTGCTACAATAGTTCAAATGTGCAGTTGGGAGGGCTTGATGAGAAAGTGCCATTAGGAAAATTTTTAATTGTGAGATCAGAAATCAGAGAATCGACACACGAAAAGTCAAAGAAAGTTTTTACAACAAAGTTGACACGGGAATGTTCTCTTTTTTAAACAGTCCAAAAAGCCACGCTGCCGTTCTCATTTGTAAGACAGAACCCATCTCGACACAATCCACGGAAATATGACATCTATAGACTTGCTGCCTGCTGAAAATCAGTCGTTTTGAGCCAATTTATCATGTTAAAATTAATCGTTTTGACCCCTGTAAGGGTACCAAGTTGTCTTCTTTCACAGTGGCTGCGGTCAACTTTCCCTACCACACATTCTGTGTTCCTCCTAAATAACACGCCCAACCTTGTAGAAAATAGCTACATCTAACGATCACACCTTTTGCAATCAGCATAGGAAGCACACTATGCTGTCTCGATCGATTTCATGCACTAGTTGTGACACGGTCCATTGCGACAGCGGTTGCCTAGCAATACTCTGTTGCCCCTGAGGGGGCTGGAGCGAGAATTATAGAAAGTCTTTCGCCTGATGATTTCATGTCATTCTTGGGAAGAAGGCACAGCAGCTGTTGGTGATTTAGTTGAACACAATGTCTGTTTCTAGCCCAGCACATAGGAATTACACCCTTCACTGCGGCTCACTCAGAGGCAATCAGTATTTCCTATCCAGACAGATAGTTACAGATAACAGCCACTAATTCCAGAATGAGACTGTAGCGCTGACCTAGTTATTCGTAACCTGCTCGCACCAAAAGGCCCGTTCCCTTGACAATTTAATGTCGCCTACAGGTACCTGCCATTGCGCAGTGAACACCTTAAGCCAGACAGAAGAAAACACTACAGCTACTGCTACGGGCCTATACTTGCTGGCAAAATGACTACAACTGTATACTCCAACTAGAAATTGCAATTTTACCTTCGCACTGTAGAATAATCTGAATAGAGTGTATACCTGCTGCCATATTAAATTATGCACGAAGAAACCTCACACTTGCAATATAAAAAGTTGCAGCGCGGAAAGAGAGGAGTAAACCGAAACTGACAACACGTCGTGTCAACGTATAAAGTAATATTCAAATCATTTCAAAAGACATTCCAGCAGTTACTGCCAAATCGAACTTAGATGCGAACATCTCGTAATTTCTATTCCTGTTGGAATACGAAGAATCCTGGCACATGTGCTTGCTCTTGCAGTGGGGAGTCCATTCCCCGATACAAACTCAACGGAGATCATACACTCCTCCGTCATATTTAGAGCTGTTGCGCCCGTTGTGAACTGCATAATGCGCTCACACACTGTCAATTGATGCAGATAACGGGACGAGTCTGCAATATATTCTTGCAGAAACGTGGCCGCCTGCTCTTCGTCGTAACCACACATCTCTGGAAAGGCAATGTGACCTCAGCATCGTTGCTCTGAAGTTGTCCCTGGCTTTAATTGGCTGATTTCTAATGAACTGCAACACTTTTGTCCTCGACATCCCCCGCTCCAGCGCATCTATTCGTGACGATTCTTTGACGACCAATTCCTGCCGAAGAACGGCATGCCTTATTTCGTGGACGTCTTCGGATGAGATGTTGCCGTCCATGGCAACACCAGAATCGGCCAAGTTTGCCATCATGGAAGGACGGGTGAGAGCTTCGTCAAGTTTAGCAGCATTCCCCATGACACATTCCAGCTCAGCGAGCATTTCTCTTTTGACAAAGAAGGCTGGGCTGTCGGGCATATCCCACGTGGTTAGTTGTTTTGTCTCCGTACCTATAAAAGCATGTCAAAACGGCAAAAAATAAAGGTAAATGGAAGACGACAGCATGATATAATAGTCTGCATGGTTGAATTCGACACCATAAACAGAATCCGCGCCCTTCCATTCGGCAAGCAAAACGAGACCAAAGACAACAATTGTAGGGTAGCCACTAGCCTATCAGATTGTATCTACAGAATGAATGAATTTTCTTTCCCTTATTACCAGATCTCTATCCTCGTATTCATGTAAATAACCTCATCGTAATCTTATTAGCATATTTCTGATTTCCGTACTTTGATTGACAGTTGTATGTACTATAAAAGCCTTCACTTATTCAATGTGAATCAGAGAGAGAAAGAGAGAGATAATTACCAGAAAAACAGAAATACTCAGGTCTCTTTCAACGTTCATTGATCTACGACTTCTCTCTGAAAGTAATTACCTGAAATTGCTGAGTAAATGTGGTCGGCAAGTGGGAACGGAGGACCGCCCTGCAGCAAGGAGTACCCAATGAACAGGCCAGCCAGCTCAAGTTGTGACATCGTGGCACTTCGCTTTGGTAAGAAGCCGCCAGTGCTGGCCTGCTCGAAATATCTCCCTTGCAGCAGCTTAGAAAATGTCTGCAGGAAATCTCTCTTTATTCCACCTGCGTCAATGCCGTCTTCACCTGCAAACTCGACTTCCAGGCGATTGTAGACTGTTGGCGGTGCTGTCGTCAGCTGTTTGAGCAGGATGATGCCCGCAAACCATTCATGTCCCCTTCTCAGGGTAACAATTTTCGAGGGTGACCCAACTTCAGCTATCAACTCTGCAAGATCTGTCACTGTAATGAAAAGGATATTGAAATGTGTTATATAGAGCTTGAAATGATGTCTATTGCCTTGCAAATCGCTCCGAACTCCTGATGGCAACCGTTTTCTAAAACGGTTGACTGCCGTATCAAGTGAATAATTTACAAGGCGGGGACACGATTTCGATAAACAATACAGAGTGGGAGTACAGTTGGTAAATGGATATCACTAGACTTGAAATAGCGAATAATGGTAATTCTCCACATTAAGGAAACCTGGATGTCTACTTGCCTCCATTTGCGTCGGTTTTCGAGCTGTTTCCAGCAGAGGGCTCTTCAGCACGAGAAGGAGATGTCAGCACGTGGGCGTCATCGCTGATTGCTGGGCCAGTGTCGCGTGCAGTGGTCGTCGCGTCTCTGCAGGCATCGCTGATTGCTGGGCCAGTGTCGCGTGCAGTGGTCGTCACGTCTCTGCTGCCCGCATCTACGTTGGGGCGTTCTTCTCTGCGACCCGACGGCGTGAGCGGTGACCTGGACAATTCTTCGTCTGTTGAGACTCCATCGTCTACGAGTGTGCCATCAGAACAAAACACATGTCAGTACATTTGGCAACTTGAACAAGCAGAAGAAGTCAATAAATCACTGTTATGGCACGCAAACCTGAAGCCACATAAATTTGCTGCTGCGAATCCGAATCCGAAGAAGATGGTAGAGAGGATTTCAGCTGGATCGTTACCGGCTTGCCTGAACGATGCATATGCTTGAGAGTGGCGCCTGCAATGGAACATTGAAGCTGTTAGTTTCTTGGTTACAGTGCATTGATAACGATGGAAGAAATAACATATCACGAGAAAATATTGTGACAATCAACAGCAAAACACTACTCACCATTGAATTCTGTTCCTACTCCGTAGGATCTCACTGCTCTCTGTTCCACTTTCTTGTACATCCAATCTCCGCAGTCTTCCCTGGAGACCCCATTAGACACGAGGATATCCGATATGCGCGAGGCTAGCGCCCGTGTGGAGTCGTTGGCTGAATAGTTGAGGACAGCTGACACCCACGTCAAACTGTTGCGCAGTGTATGGCGTTCTCCTGGAAGATGACAAATGCACTTGTAAAATATTACTATTCTATTGTCGTGTTTTGGTACGGAGAACTTCTGTACAAAGGCACTTCGACACTCGCCCGCCATGAATGGACGCAATACTCTCAGTTCTCTTGTCTCCAGGCGTGCAGGTCCACTCCTTGCACGCTGTCTGCTGTCGAAGTTGACGTCCTTCCGTGACCTCGTCTTGGGGGCACAGGTCCTGCAGGGTTGAATGTTGTGGGCGAACTTGCTGGAATTTGAGTCCTGTACGGGGCCATTACCCTTGCCGCCTCAGCGATGACAGCTGATCGCAAGGCTGGAGTAGACAACATCGATGACTGGGCTGGCAACGCATTCACGTTTCCGACGTTGTTGGGCTGTCCTGTGCTTGGTCCAGGTGGGTTGTCCTCCCTGGTTCGACCGCATGTCCCGCATGTTACTTGGCTTTCGTTGCTGAACTTGTACGGTGGGTCGCAATAGGTGCAGTAGGTATCCATGTTGACGAGGCGTTGTATGGCGAGCACCAGATTGAATGTACTTACTCTTGCGCTCTGCTAGCAGAATAGCTAAGTGAATGGTTCAACACAGCCTATAGTATACCCTGTCACATGACATGGACGTGCCCAATAGTGTATCAGATGGAGAAGTTCCGAAACCCTTACGAAATATTTTCAAGTGGCAACTGCGCTAACCACGACCGCGTACTCAGGACAAATCCGTATTTATAGAAATACTTAGGGCGGAGGCACGGCTAGGTCTACACTTTTAGGACTGCTGGAAAGTTGACGCCATCGACGAGAAAGCAGGATCTCTTGCGTCCCAGCGGGGTGCTTGGGGCGGAGCCCTCCTGAAAACGCGTGAGCTTTGGAGAACACGTTTTGGAAGCTGGCACCCCTTCATCAACCCCGAGTGAGCATCCCACCGGACTTGAAAGAGCTAAACCGTGATGTAAATAACGATTGGGTGGACGCACGACTACAGCTACTGGCAACATTGTTTAGAAGAAAACGTGGAGGTGGCGAGGAATTGAACTTGAAGTTCTATAAAAACCTTCGTAGTGATGTCCATTGCCGTGCGCAATATGCCCGACACTTTGCAACCCCCTGTCGTCACGCTAACGGATCAAATTGAACAGGGCACATGACGCTGCTACTGTCCAGAACTCTGAAACTGTTGCGCCACAAACCCTTCGACACTGAAGTGTATAACCTAATTACCAAATGTAATGATGGGGAATGTCCATGTGCAAATGAAATCGAGCAAAGTATAATCCGTACTACGAGACCTTGGTCCCCATTCACTTCAGAGCCCGATGCACAGCCGACGATTTGTGCACCTTTAAATTGCGATCTCAAGCACGACACATTCTGTGTGAATAATCAACGTTACAATTGTAGCCTAACATATGCAGCCCAGCAAACGCCTGATGGCGTGACCAAATGCAATGAATCATGTCGCGGTTTAGGCATAGTTGAGTGCCCATCAAGTCTTACATTCTATCCACGCAACTTTGAATTTCACGCCCTGTTGCCACCCATAGTCGTCACTAGAGATGGAACGAAGTCCAATATTAGACATTTTCGATTTCGATTTCGAATTTCAAAAGTTAAAATTCGGATAAACGAATTCGAATTCAAATAAATTTGATCTCCTTCAAGGGAACAATTCTCCGAGTGACAACAAGTCTATGGGTAACACAGAGGCTGATTACGGATGGACATACCAAACGAAACTGCATTTTGGGCCACGAGGTCGTGTTGCTATGACACCCGCTTTTCTGACGACACAACTTTGCTGAAGCACTCACAAAAGACAAGGCGGATCAAATTACTGCTGTCAGGTTCAATCATTTGTGGGAACTCGACTCATAAAACTGAAGTCAATTTATGACGTGCATGCTCATTTCACTTGCAACTGTTGTCAGTTTCGGTTTCACCTCTCTTTGCGCGCTGCAACTTTGGATATTGCAAGTGTGAAGTTTCTTTATGCATAATTTATTATGGCAGCAGGCTGCATTCTATTCAGATTATTCTACAGTGCGAAGGTAAAATTGCAATTTCTAGTTGGAGTATACAGTTGTAGTCATTTTGCCAGCAAGTATAGCCCGTAGCAGTAGCTGTAATGTTTTCTTCTGTCTGGCTTAAGGTGTTCACTGCGCAACGGCAGGTACCTGTAGGCGACATTAAATTGTCAAGGGAACGGGCCTTTTGGTGCGAGCAATGTCGTCCCTGCAGTTTGCTTGTCGAATTGGGATGCGTACTTATTGCTTCTAAACTGAAAAAAAAAATCGGCTTCAAATCGTTCAAGTTAGTCAACCTCGTACGCATCAGACTTGCTTTTAATACAATATGATTTATCTGCAATTCGTTCAGGGGACAACTACATATGTTGCGCAACCATATTCACCTTACCTGTGCTAAGCGACTACGCGTGTTTAGATAATCAAAGAGCACGCTGAAGTAGATTGCAACAATGCTCTCCTACTCGTGTTAACGATAAACTGTTGAAAACGATCCCGTGCATTTCTCTCGCTGGTGGTCGCTAAAGACAGGTGGTCGCATAACACATCGCGGCACCAATGTAATAAGATGGAATGGTCCGTGTCTTGTTAACTAACTAAGGAATAAATGACGAGACGTGTCCTGGGAATTAGGTGTCTAATAAACACTCTGGCTAACTCTCTCTCTCTCTCTCTCTCTCTCTCTGGCTAGATACAAACGGCAACGATATTTTTATGTGACAAACGGAAATGGGAACCATAGAGATTAATATACAAGAGGCTACTAACGCAAGAAAGAGGTTACGAATAACTAGGTCAACACTACAGTCTCACTCTGGAATTAGCGGCTGTTATCTGTAACTATCTGTCTGAATAGGAAATACTGATTGCCTCTGAGTGAGCCGCAGTGAAGGGTGTAATTCCTATGTGCTGGGCTAGAAACAGACATTGTGTTCAACTAAATCACCAACAGCTGATGTGCCTTTTTCCCAAGAATGACATGAAATCATCAGACAAAAGACTTTCTATAATTCTCGCTCCAGCCCCCTCAGGTGCAACAGAGTATTGCTAGGCAACCTAGGGAAAGTTGACCGCAGCCACTGTGAAAGAAGACAACTTGGTACCCTTACAGGGGTCAAGACGATTAATTTTAACAAGATAAATCGGCTCAAACCGACTGATTTTTAGCAGGCAGCAAGTCTATACAGTAGATGTGATATTTCTGTGGACTGTGTCGAGATGGGTTCTGTCTTACAAATGAAAACGGCAGCGTGGCTTTTTGGACTGTTTAAAAAAGAGAACACTCCCGTGTCAACTTTGTTGTAAAAACTTTCTTTTGACTTTCGTGTGTCGATTCTCTGATTTCTGATGTCACAATTAAAAATTTTCCTAATGGCCCTTTCTCATCAAGCCCTCCCAACTGCACATTTGAACTATTGTAGCAGGTGATCACGAACGCAATACAGTACAGCTTAAATTAAATTGCAGCCGCCCCGTGCAACTCCCAGGGCCCCCAAAGAGGTCGATAAAAGACGGCCGCAAGGTGCAAGCAGCTGCCGCAAGCCTCAAAATCTTGCGCATCACTGAGCACAATCTTGCGCGTTTTTTACGCAAGATCTTGCGCGTTTTATACGCAAAATCTTGCGCGTTTTTACGTAAAATCTTGCTACTGTTTGCTGTAAAATCTTGCGCATTAATGTGTCACTCTTGCACGTTAATGTGTCAATCTTGCTCGTTTTCAACGCAAAATCTTGCGCGTTACAGTTATGTTGCACACATTTTCTAGTTTGCTACACATTTTGCAAATCTTGCGTTTTGTCCCTATTATAACGCCATAATGCGCAACTGTGTCCAGAAAATAGCTGATTAATGATAAACTTCACATTACAGTAAATTTCTGCTAGACTTAAGACATTTTAACTCACTGAAAAGTCAGACATTTACGATAAATGACAGAAAGGTTTAAAGAATATCAAATATTAAAACAATACATTTCACTTGTAATGACAATGAGTGTTAAACACGATGGCTATTGATTGCATGAAATTAAACCCATCAAACAAAGACGATTGTTGTTCAGAATTGGGACAACCCGAAACCGACAGGATCATGTTTCTGTATATAGAAAGTTATTAACCAGTAGTATTAACTTTGATTTCATCCTTAACGTTAGTTTCGAAACTGGTAATGTTTCCCTATTATGTCTGAACACTAGGCCTACTGTGATTTGAAATTTAGTTGGCAGAATTACTTTCATCGATACCGAAACTACTCCCACAAGCAGTTTCGTATTATTATGTAGATTTTCTAAGTTTCGTATGATCCATTAAATTTGTATATAAAGAGCAGCTTCGAACTCAAAACTCATGTTCTGCGAATTGCACAGTCCAAGGACTTGAGCAGCCAGCTCTATTGTGACAAGTCGCTGAAGAAAGACAAAGTCATTGAGAAAAATCACCGATTGAATTAATAAAGTAATATCAGTCAACCCAACGGCTGAACATTGAGTCGGGCTTGTCATTGTGAACAATTGTTATGCTATATATCAGTTGTATCACGCTTGACGCAATACAGTAAAACCTGTCTATAATGGTCACCTTTGGGATCCAAGAAAAATGACCTTTATAGACAGGTGGCCTTTCTGTCTAGGTTGATTTCTATAGAAAGTGTCATTTTGGGATTATTAAGATATTAAGAGTGGTCTTTATAAGCAGGTGACTGTTCTATAGAGGTGGCCGCAAAACAACACACAATTATGTCCGATGATATCGTTGTTGCGTCCTCACCTATGTTATCCAGTTTACGCAACTGTTTCAATGTTTTAATGATGAGCAATCGGTAATTCTCTTCCTTGGTGCAAGGATTGTCAGACATCCATAGGTTGTAGAGGTGAGGCAACGATGCCAAGGAGGCCACTTCGTTCAAGTCACAGACGCAGTTTTTACGGAGGTACAATTCCTTGAGTTTTGGACCTAGTGTAACATAAACAGTAAACACGCAATACTAACGTGTGATTGACAGTCAACAAATATTGAATTCGACGTGACATGAAATGTTGTTATCAACACTTACAGCACGCCATGTATTTCATGCTTGAGACCTCGTTCACGCTAAAATTAAAAAAGATGCATGCCGTCAGTCCAATCCAGACATGATCCCAGGCTAAAACAATTTAGGCTGAAATTAGTTCCGGAGGCATACCTAAAGGGGGCCTCCCCGGGAAATTTTTTGCGCCAGTTACCTGCAGGAGGATGTTTTGCTTCATCTTACCGTTGAATTTTACATAAATATATGTTACATTTAGTCACTTATGATATATCACATTTTCACGTTAAAACAATGCTAGAGAACTAAATGAAAATCAAAACAAGTTGATTTACATGTGCTCAACAACAAATTTATTCAGCACGTGGGCAATTTTCTATACGATTGATTTACGCTAAGAGATGATCACACGGAGACGAATTCGCGGAATTCCGCGCTTCCGCGGAAAAGGATCAGGTCTGGTCCAATCATATTCTATTTGACTCTACAGTACTAGGACGCAGTGCCATTTATGATTCATCGGAAAATAATTGGTTTATAGATGCAACAGCCTTATTTCACAAGATCAGTAATCGGCCGAAATATTTGGTCGCTCACTGTAGCACAACAAACACAGCATCTAACAGTATCTGCTCCTGACTGTGTGAGAACAGAAGGTAGGCTTACTGACTTACTGTTAGCCAATTGATTTACATTTCTATTTAATTTTTGTTTGATCGTAAACAACCGTAATATTAACTTGAAGCCATGAAGCCATCAATGATAACAGTGCTCTATTCACAGTGGCGCATCCTATT
Source organism: Calvadosia cruxmelitensis (assembly GCA_900245855.1). NCBI lineage: Eukaryota > Metazoa > Cnidaria > Staurozoa > Stauromedusae > Kishinouyeidae > Calvadosia > Calvadosia cruxmelitensis. The sequence goes on along the minus strand of OFHS01000014.1, from coordinate 63,736 downwards.
TTCTTGCAAATATGTTTTTATAGAATCTCAATTATACACACAACCTGTAGGCTACTTCTAATCATATATTAACCTTTGTCCTGCTATTGACGGGTCTACACGTTTTGAAACAGGTCAAAAGTAGCACCACATAACCAATCAGATAGTTAGTCCTCACCAAGCAACCAATCAGCAATTGGTGAAGCGACTTCAAGTCTTCATTTAAATAGTTTTTCCAGCAGGACAGGGGTTAAAGTCTGTGAGAAACCCACCGCTTCAATCTAGGAGTGTGTCCACAGAGGTGATTAGCTTGGTTGCACTTGTATGATATTTATTTAGATTGATATTGTGTACATCGTTGTTACCATTTTTTGATTCATTGTTGCTGTTTGTTATTACAGTGAAACCTGTCTACAATGGTCACCTTCAGGGTCTGAGGAAGATGGCCTTTCTGTCCACGTTGATTTCTATAAAAAGCGTCATGTGCTTTAGTGGACTTTATACACAAGTGGCTACTCTATAGAAGTGGCCGCTAATGCAAACATGCCTGTCTCTAAAAAAAAACTAAGCTGTTGGCAGAAAATACACACATTGTTTATGCAAGTTACTGTCTGGTCTACTGGTAGTTTGCATCAATTCCAGAGTGTTTCAACATGTCTGTTCCTAGGAACCACGCGAGTATCCAGCAGTGTCACATACACCTACACTGACCTTAAACTCAGCACTTCAAGGTTTGGCATCTCCTGAAGGATTGAAAGCTGAAAAGCAAAATACATTAAATCTCAGTTGACATCTTGCGGCAAGTAAAATATACGGAACAAAGCGAAATATAAAGATCTATAGTCTATAGATATTTACAGACATCACAACCTGGTAAGAGAACTGAATACATATAGATCAATCACGCAAAATATTTGAACAGCTTCTGGGTTTCAAACTGCATTGACAAAGAAATTACGTTGTTTATGGAAATTGCCTGTTTCTCTACTCAGACGCAGAACGTTGACAAATTGACTTAGACAGTAAACGATTGCATGCAACAGACAAATCACTACCATGAGATCACGAAAAGTACGCCAGAAAACAAGATCGCCTGACCAAACCCACAACGATACAACACCAACACTTTCCAAGTCAGCAAGTCGTGTAGTGGCTGTGGCGTCGTTTCTTTTTATCGAATTATATTTCCAGTGAAACCCAAACGTCTCCCTTGAACAATGGCTCAAACCTTTTAAATCGTTTGATTCTTATCCGTAGTAAACCAGCATAAAAAGACAATATTTTTTATGCCTCGAAGCAACATTATTTTCACATTTAAGTTTATTGAAGAGGAAGAAGGATCTTGCAAGGCATGAAAAGCAAGGTTATGTAGTTATTAGAACAAGCATTTGAATGAAAACTTACGATTGAAAAACTGGAAAATTATTATTTTAGCAAAATATTTTGAATATTCTGCCAAGATTCGAATCAAAAAGAAATAATTCAGGTTCAAACAGCATCTCTCTACAGAATCAAATCTAGATGAAAGAGATCAGAGTCTAGACTAAGTTTAGGATTTGACATAGGATATCCCAAATTTAGAACTGTTTCTTTTACCTTTTGAATCTTCTCCAGACTGACGGCCCTATGTGTACACTATACCTCATTCAACTGATCCTTAGGCCTACATCACAGATATAATTAACCCCTGTCCTGCTAGTAAAACCATTTAAATTAAGACTTGAAGTCGCTTCACCAATTGCTGATTGGTTGCCTGCTAAGGACTAACTATCTGATTGGTTATGTGTTGCTACTTTTGACTTGTTTCGAAAACGTGTATACACGTCAATAGCAGGACAAGGGTTAATCTAGCAAGACAAAACATGCTTGCTATACCAACTCACATCTGATATCTTGTTTCCCCTGAAAATGACAAAGAAATGGAAGTGATAGACTAAGACATCAGCAAAATGCAAAGCAAATATTCTAGTTTGGTAAACTAGTGTGGCTCAAGCTACAGAGATTCCAAAACTTTGGTGTTAAATGCAGCTAAAGTTTCCGGTTTTGCGTAGCATTAACTTTGGCACAACACTCTCTGGCATAATCTTCAGCCTACATTGTCATTGGTGCAACATAGTCTTCTAGAAACAAGTTGGTTTTGCTTTCTGTTTGTTATCGCTGTGTTCAGATTGTCTTGCTAGAACTTTCCTATTACTTCATCATTGATTTGAAAATGGGTCCTCTTGTGATTATTTTACTGAATGCATTTATCTGTTCATCAGCATAGCTGTTTCTCGCAATGCAGTGTAATGGTTTCAATGTCGCTGTTCCATGCATGTTTCTCGTTGTAAAATCACAGGAAGGAAACTGTTTACTGACAAAATTGATCTGCCCTTCTCTTTCTCTGCAATGATCTCAAGTACACCTCCAGTTACACAAGGGTATCATTTTTGAAGACAAGACGCCTCGCGTCCATGACCCAGTCCTTTAGCATTCAGCGAGGTCTCATTTTTAAAAAAATCATAAAAATAGAAGGATATTTCAAACTAAAAATTTCAATAAGATTTGTAATTTTCAACGTCGATTGCCCCGATATGTGGAATAAAAGCTTTTGGGTTTATGAGCATTTTAAGCAGGTTACACTGTAGTTCGTCGAGGGCATGTTCGCGTGCGTGATGGAATGAACATCCACAGTCTAAATAAACAGTGGCCTTTTCACTGCTAATGAAACCTTTGGTAGGAAACCATTGTCGATGGTTAGCAAGTTTCTAAGCACTGGTCTTTTATGGTAACAGGAATGTCTTGTCATAATTGGTCCTGCATTGTCGCCCTGACTGGACTTTATGTACTACGCAGTTGAGATCTCCACTGTGCAAGTCTAGACTGCTGAATCCGTAGTCACACAGATTCTGAAAACTGTGCTCACTGGTCAGTCACAGACATTTTCATCGGAGAAACAGGCTCTGTCTGCGAAATCCTTACTGTAAATCTGTTATGCAAGGTGATACGGTAACCGTGGCTGGACCGAACATTATAGTCACATCAACGAGAGGCCAAATGTGCAAAATATTGCAGAAGACTGCTGGATTGAATGATTGATTCCTGATGCACTATACACTAGCTCATTCAATTTGGATGGTTTTGGTAGTGTCTAAAGTGGTCTCCGAGAACAACTTTAAAGTGCTCATAAACCCAAAAACTTTTATTCCAGATATTGGGGCAATCAACGTTGAAAGTTACAAATATCGTTGAAACTGTTAGTTTTGAGATTTCCTTCTATTTTTTATGATTTATTGAAAATCAGACCTCGCTGAATACTAAAGGACTGGGTCAAGGACGCGAGGCGTCTTGCCTTCAAAAATGACACCTGTGTGCAATTGGAGGTGTAATTGAGATCATTGCAGAGAAAGAGATGGGACAGGAAACAGATCTATTAATATCGATTTTGTTAGTAAACATTTTCCTTTCCTGATTTTACGACATCGAAACCATTACACTGCGTTGCGAGAAACAGCTATGCAGATGCTCTCGAACAGATAAATGCATTCAGTAAAATAATCACAACAGGACCCATTTTCAAATCAATGATGAAGTAATAGGAAATCTCTAGCTGAATGCTTGTCCAGCAATCGAAGTGAATGTAGGGCTTACGAAAGTTAGATATCAATTTGTGAGTTGCAAACGATGTCCAATACGTTAAACCCACACCAAACCGTTCGAACTTCACCGACGAAGTTGTCGTGGAAAGCTGCCAGAAGGCTGGACTGGTGTGGCGGCACTCGCTTTCTCACGCGTTGGTTGAACAGCATCGTAAAGTTATAGTTTATTCATGCAAAGAGAATCTTGATCGAACTTGGATTCAGACGAATTCGCAAGTCGCAACGGAGCATTCACGGAACTTATCGAAGACGGAAACAAGTTGTGAACACACAACAAAGGCTGGCAATGATTTGATTTGTAATTTTGCATCCTCCGTATTTGAAACCCAATCTTATACCAGCTACATCCAAGCAAGAAAGCGTATGATCGTAAATTCCATCGGCTCTCAGGTCCAAGGCGAGGTATAATTGTAGTGATTTGTAACTTGCATCTCACATTCAGACGCTGTCTCGCTCCTCTTCGCGATAAGCTTTTCTCGCAGTCGTAGTACTGTCGCATTTGAAATTCCCTGTTCGAAGACGGTGCAAATATGGTCGCTGTCAGAGTCAACCACTCTGACTCAACCTTGCACTGAACAAATTTTAATCTCAGTTGACAAAGTTGCCTGCTCGAGAAACACGAGCATGAACGTCGCAGCCTGATTTGTTCAAGCCCTGAAAGCAAAATCACAAGTGAAATGTTCATCTCTCCCGATCTCTCCGACTGTTGTCATTCGGTCAACACTTCTCACATACGTGCGAGCGAAAACAATGGTAAAACCAAGGTGGGTAAAACTTTCAAGCCGCGAGAGGATGCGAAAAATCTCTTGACGCCAACGTCGTGTGTCCCTGCTGAGTTTCATCACCACTAGTCACTCGCAGGATCAACGCGTCTGCAAGAAATTCTAGCATTTTCAACTTTGGAAATTTATGAAAAATACAATTCCTTGTCTAAAATTCCAAAATTTTCGAAGAATTCAAATATACGTGTCTTCTTGTGGCCGCTAAAGTCGCTTAGGATTTCGAAACGAAAATTCTGAGAACTGATCGCGCGACGAAATTTTTTCGACATGCAAGTCACCTCATCTCTCTTGGACACGACGCCTCGCGTTCCTTAAGTGATATCAATTAAGGTAGATCCAGATCGTTTTTGGCAACGCGAGGAAATATCGCATTCGCGGTCAAATCCTGCAAACGCGATTTTGCGATAAATGCAATTAAAAAAGATAGGATTGCGCGATTTGAAAAATTAAAAGGGATTCTTTACCAGGAAGACTAGCTCTATCAATACAACCAATAAAAGTTCTAGGGTTTATGAGCACTTTAACGGAACTGTTTTATCGTCGCTCGAAATCTTTTGGGAGAAGTAGGCTACCGGGAAAATAGTGGGTAAAATAAAAAGTAGTTCGCTTCTTCACTACAGCTACAGCTAATTTAGCGTAAAAGTAGTCGAAAACTACTTCGCCACTCAAGTATTTCGCTTGCAGTTCATTACTTTTACCACTGGAAATGAAAACAACAGAGTCTGAGTTTGAACAGGTCATCAGAATTTACAGAAAGAAAGCAAAACTGCAAAACAACCAGTGCTGTATAGTAATTCGTTACAAGTAACTGATTACTTGTAATCGTTACTTTTTAAAGTAATTTTAACTGTAATCCGTTACTTTTTTGATAGAGTAATTTGTAACGGTAATTAGTTACATTTTTCAGCAGTAATTTGTAATTGTTACTATAACTTGTTGGGCATTTTGAAAATTACTTTTCATACTTGCTCAGTTGCTCTTCCTTCAACGGAACCGTTCCGAAACAGTCATAGTGCTAGCGTTCACTCCGTTCAGTCAAACAGATTGACATCGATTGATTTTATGCTGCATTTAAGTGTGATTTTTGAGCAGTAATCACAAAAATACTCTTCGATCTCATGAGAAAATGTGCTTTTTAAAGGTTTGTTGCGAAATGAATGTCCTTCCTTGCAAAAGTAATTTTAAAAGGAATTTGTAACGATTACTTTTGAAACCAGTGTAATTTGTAATTGTAATTCGTTACATTTTTCTATAAGTAATTTGTAATTGTAATCCGTTACTTTTAACGACTGTAACTTGTAATTGTAATTCGTTACAAATAAAAAGTAATCTATACAGCACTGAAAACAACAGCATTGGATTCGTTCAGACTCCAGACGTCGAGCCGCTTAAGAGTGCCTTAGCTTACCAACAATTTAAATTCTTGACTGAACTTAGAGCAGTTGCTCTAGCTCTTCTCAACACCTCCTCCTCTGTCAATTTCATGTTCGCTGAAGCTTTGAGAGAGACATAATAAAACTATCTCCTGGCGTCTGCCTTCTCCGCGCTCATTTTGAATCCTACCATTGCTATTTGGCCTCGACCGAACATCTGATAAGTTCGAGTTACATAAACTTCGAATTATAAGAGCCAGAATTCTCTTGACGGCCTCCGAACAAGTTAAACCAAAGCACAATTTCAATAGATGTACAAATTTTTACGCATGGCTACAGGCAACAATAGTTTAAAGATGAGTTTCATCTTGGGCTCGTTTTGTTTCACTGAATCATACAGGGGAATGATAACCTGCCCCACTCACAGCAAATGAGCCCCAGACAATGTCATTGTACTTTTACTTGTTGAGTAGCAAGGACTGGGGGTGCGAGGGAAGACAATTTTCGGGGCAGAAGTACTCATGCTACATACAGATTGACGGTCACTAACTGCCATATAAATAACTGCAAGCGTACAACCAGAGTGAGACTTGTGGTTGCAGGCACATTACTCTCAAACCTGTAAGCAGCAATCTGTGTTTAAAGGCCACTCTTCCGTCTTCATAACCCCAAAATGACACTTTCTATAGAAATCAACCTAGACAGAAAGGCCACCTGTCTATAAAGGTCATTTTCCTCAGGTCCAAAAGGTGACCATTATACAGGTTTCATGGTATTGTCGAACTAAGTGAAAATACGGTAAGGACCTGATTGCTTCGAAGACTTGCTACTAATGTTGATGTCAATTGCTTGCCTTGTTCTTATAAATTTGTTATTGTATTACTATTGTATCCTGTTATTGACATGTCCGAAATGATTATCTATCTATCTATCAACGATATCAAGACTGCCACATATATTGGTCCAACTGGAAGTAGCTCAATCGATCTTGTCTTTTCCAATATCCTTCGTTACCTCCTGAAAAGCCACTCTGTCAGATTATCAACTGCTAGGAAACACCAGAAAGTATTGTCGTCCTGGTCATTTCCAGATAACTTCAAAGAGGCAACTACGGAAAACCTGAAACTGAAACGCCAAGTCAGCATCATTGAGCTTCAAAATCAACAGGCACTGTTATCTACTACATCCAATTGTATTGATCATGGTCTTCTTGACCAAGCTGTAGAATCTATTGAAACGGCTCTAGTAAAGTCATGTCCACTTCAATCGCCACCTAAAAGTTGCCTTCAACCCTGGTTCGATAAGAGCTGCAAAGCAAAGAAAAGAACAACGATGCAATTACTCAAGCAAACTATACAATGGCCTCAAGATGATACTATACGTACGACATATTTTAATTCAAGAAAGGAATACAAACTCTTGCTGCAAACAAGACGAGCTGATCATGATGAATTGTCTGCCATACGTACAATCGACATTGGCCAGAAGAAACCTTGGCTTCTTTTCCGAAATCATGTTTCTTCTTCTGCTCTGATTACTCAATCCGACCTACTCAATCATTTCAAAGCATTACTTGATCCTTATAACCGACCTCCCGATATATCATTTTTATCTTCGTCACCTGATTTCGATGATGACACAGCGTGGTGCAACCTCCAATTTAGGCTATTTACTGAAGACGAAGTTGTTTTCAGGATTTCTAGTTTATCCCGACACAAGGCCGCTGGAGTCGATCTTATAACAAACGAACACATCTATCTCTCCATGGAAGTGCTCATACCATTGTGGACTAGTCTGTTCAATGCATGTCTGTCATTTGGTGCACTACCTTCAAGATGGTGTGAGAGCATTGTCAAACTGATTTACAAAGGGAAGGGATCGGTTCAAGATCCCGAGGATTATCGAGGCATTTCGTTGCTTTGTTGCCCTTTGGAACTTCTAACATCACTCATAAACCAACGGATGAAATAAAATATTCTCCATTTGGTTCCTTCAGAACAATATGGCTTTCAAGAGGGCCAAAGTACATCTACTCCCCTTAGCATTTTGATTCATGACATCAACACCCAATTTACAAACAAACCTGGATATACTTTGCGCATTCATCGATTTCAAGAAGGCGTTTGATTCCATTTCAAGAGACATTCTCTTCTGCAAACTAGACTCTGAATTTGGAATTGAAGATAAAATTTTCCGTTTAATTGTGTCACTGTTACAAGGCAACTTGATCAAGATCAACGATGGGATTAAACTATCAGAGGAAATTGTACAAAACCATGGTGTTGTACAAGGAGACAGTTTGTCTCCATCGTTATTTATGCCAAGATTTATACTATACATCACAGATAGATTTGGCAGATTCCCTCCGAAAGATTCCTAACTTAAAATTTCTCTTTTTCGTTGATGATCTCGTCATCTATTTAACCAAGCCGAATCCGATTCAGCAAGGTTTCGACGTTCTATCTTCCTGGTGTGACAAAAACGTACTACAATTGAATGTTACAAAAACAAAGGTCATCAAGTTTCGTCGAGGAGGAAGACTGGGAAGTAAAGATTATTTCAATTATCAAGGTTCAGCAGTAGAACATGCTTCATCCTATACTTACCTAGGAGTTTTGCTCAAGCCATCATTGTCATTTTCAGTGCATCTCGAATAACGCAGGAATAAAGCAAAAGTCACCCAAGGCTGTATTAAGCATTTACATCTATTGTCGTTGAACACAGCTATTCGTGTCTTCAATATCAAAATCTCTCTCATGGTGACTTATGCTTTCGACGTTATTGCCATCCATGTTTCTGCAAATCAGTTACTGACTCTGGACAAAATCAAGGCATTGTACCTAAAATGTGTTCTTCGTGTATCACAGTTTACCTCGAATACACTTACCTTCCTGATCAGTGACTCTCCATCATATGTAGCTGACATCAGTCGCCGCCTCTATCATCACCATGAGCACTACCACCACGCTTTGAAAACGCGAGCTGACAAACTTGTAGCACTCACAACCGATGGCTATTTAAACGCGCCGGTATTTAGCACGACAGGATGGAAAGCTTCCCATCAATCAAACAGGCATTATCTTACTAGAGCCTCTGTACATGGCTTCCACCATCTCATATGTACCACCAAATCGTTTCATCAACCGGACAAAGGATGTTGCTGCTCGGAATGTGGACTTGCTGCTGACTACCGCTATCATATTCTGCATTGTCCGAAAATCGTCACTTTCACCAAATTTGTTAAAGCGTTTGATGACAAAGTAGATTTTGTTCCATGATTTTATTGTATCGTGCAATGTATCATTAGCTTTGTAAATATATACCAAACTTGACAAATCATGTACTAGCATAAACCAATCTCCATGTATTAACTTTATATATAATCATCGACATTGCATCCATTGCATATCTACCCGGAAAGGGTGAAAATATATTCATTGAAAAAAATATATATCTATCGTACCACCAAGCTAGAGATGGATGTGCGTGCAAAGAGTGGGGTGAAAGCGCAACATATCGTTATCACATTTTACACTGTCAATGCATTACTTCTTACACTTCTTACGTCAAAGAAAAAGAGCAAAGAATGTATTAAATCGAAACAATTTGTCAGGTAGATCAACGAAAAGTTTACACGTTATTTAAAGTTGTATGAAATCCATTGAGATGTATCATTTATCTATTCCGCATGGAATGAAATAAAGTTACAGTACCACCATCTATCTATATGGTAGTACAGTATGATGTGGTAGTACCTCAGTACAGTATGATGCGTCTTCTTTGGGGTCGAGTCAGTTTGGCTGAAGCTCATATAATTGGAAGTTACAACTGGTCAACTGGAGGCAAACATTTCACTGAGAGATTGAATACAGTATAACCCGTTTAAGCGCAAATCGAATAAGCGAAAAACCCGTTTATCTGCAAACAATTTGCTATGTACCGAATTAATGCGTACAGTACAAACTCTCTTAACCGATTCCTGATAAGCACAATTCCTAATAACAGCAAAGGATATCGTTGGCAAATTACTATTGCGCTTAAGCGGGTTACACTGTAGTTTGAGAGACAAGCCTAGAAGATACCAGAATGATTTCTGTGCTACGTTGATTTATAGTTCTCTATTTGTCCTGCGCAGAAACCATTGACCTAGTTATGTCACGACTTTTGCGATATTAGTCTTTGTATTACCATTCACTATATTAGGGAATTCCCCTAACCGTGCGCGGTTCCTACCCCCATAATTGGGGGACAGATACACTATGTGTAATTGTATTTGTATTATTGCGCTGTTAGAATTCGAGTTTGGTTGTTGCTACCCCGTTGCCTGGTTGTGTTGAATCCAGTTTCTGTATCCTTAGTGAAATAGACACGACGCATAAAATCCGCAAAAAGCAATAAATTCTTTTGGAAATAATCTCCTGCATCTTCGTCGGTGGATAAAATTGTATTTCGTACAAATAACTAAACGATATTATATACAAGTGTGGATAGACTCTGATTCTTATATTTGCGATGCTACGTGGTGAAGCGAACACTTTGTTGTTTCTCTGAATTGTCTATAAATTACGATCTAAATAAATATAAATATTAAATGTAGGAGATGATGTTCATCTCCTTCGTCGTTAGCTAACAACAGTTAACAGAAAGATGTCTCAACCTGCAGCTAGAGACAACCAGCTAAGTCTTGAGACAAAGATCCGTTAACTGGAATACGCAGCAATCGTCCGTAAATAGCCGCCCACGTAGATTTCACCTCCTGCGGTCAACGCCAAGTCTCTTAGATCGGTTTCAGCGTACAATGTGAATGACCCCATGACAGGCCGCACAGTGACCGCAAGAGTGGCCTCTTCAAGGTCAAAGTTCGTGCATGATAATCGCAAGACGTCCCGCAACGTGACATCAACATCTTTGGTCGTCACAATGTACACTTTACTGCGGGCAACCTCACTTCCACTCGGTAAGAACGAGACTTCGATGTAGAATCCAGGATTACCGCTGTTCAGTTGTAACTGCACGCACACTGAGTGGATCACCAGCTGACCTCTAAGATGAAAAGGAAAAGTCACGTGACACTGATTACAATTAAAAGCAAAGCACGCGTGTCTAAAGTGGTCACTACACGAAAGATCCCGCAGAACAGGTCTGTAAACAGCCACAAAATTATCTGTCAACCTTAGAATCCAAGAAGCGTGACCTCTACAAACAGTTAGATTTCCCGCTTCTACAGAAAGGCTACTATCTGGAAGATGAATAATTAAATAGCTGATGTCTCTAATCACATTTCTACTTGGTTCATGTAGTTGTTGAAGGCAGGTTTTACATCAATGAAATGGTCGAATACTGTCTTTAGGTTGAAAACAGCGATGTTTAATGAGTACTGACCTTTTCTTGTCGTACTTGAGCGCACACTGAAGTTGGCCGTCGTCAAGAGCCAATCCTACGTCAGTCAGCGCTCGCTTGGAAGAAACGTCACACTGCAAAGAGAAAGGCCAGGTCAAGTTGTTAGAAGGGTAAATGGAGCATAAGCGACACCAATAGACAGCACGAAGTGGGTGTGGTCACTGACTGACTGTCCTTGC
>OFHS01000014.1:41395-52299 GCA_900245855.1 Calvadosia cruxmelitensis | reverse complement strand
AAGGACTAACTATTTGATTGGTTATGTGTTGCTACTTTTGACTTGTTTCGTAAACGTGTATACACGTCAGTAGCAGGACAAGGGTTAATAATTATTCGACTTTTATGAGGAGTGGAGGGAATAATATGACCTCCACTTTCCCGTGACACCACTACTGAAAGTGACCATAATAAAACGTGCGCTGTGTGCTAGTGTTTACCTAAAAACAAACTTCACCATGGCAGTAGAACCGATGTGTGGTTTTGAGAGATTTCTCATTGTTATCTAACGTAAGAAGGTTGCTACGTAGACTAAATCAATGGCAGTTGGCAGAGCACGACTAACTAGTAGAGCCTCTTATTCAATTTGAGCTAAACCCCTTGGCTAAACCAAACGAGTAAGGACAGGACTATTGGCAGATCGATAAAATTAAAGTGACTTCACGTGCACTTACATCTGATGTTGATGTTCTTTGGCTACTGTCGTCGCCGGTTACGCTTTGGTCGTCACTATGGGAACCGCAACTGCTTGTCTCAGATGCGCATGCGCTCGTGTAAGCCGTGTCACCCAAGAGAACGTCATCTGTGTTGTTGTTGTTGCTGTCGCCTTCGGATACGATGCTGTCCTCGCTAATTCGACTGCAGTGCTTTTGCCTCGTGAGACAGTTCGATTTGAGCGCACCAATATCTTTGTTGTCTTTCTGGTCTCCTATTAAGGACTGGGCACTTTGAACGATCAAATCCGGGTACATGGTGGCTGTTTCTTGTCGACGGTACGTCTCGTTGACGGCAAAACCAGAATGAACAAACGAGGCGGGGTCGTCAGGCTAAAAACAGAAACAGTAACCATAGTGATTAAGTCATGACAATACAAGAATGACATATTGGGTCGGCCTTGTTTGTAGGGCGAATCAGCGAGGCGGTGATATAAACTGCGCCCTGTTCGTGACCAAAATCAATGTCAGCGACTGCGGGGGCCGGCGAAACGTGTCGAAATACAATAAGAATCAACAACTATAATAAAACTACCAAAGCACAATTAAAATTAAAGTAGACATGACATAATCATCGCTTTGGAAGACATATTGCCGTTTGTCGGGTAAATAAATCAACAAAGATGGGAAAATGAAATTGAATCAACAATTTTAAAAAGTTCATCCTGTTCCATATACAATATATATATCAAGAGCAGTATATATGACAACCAATCACTTCATCACTCATCCGATCTCTGAATCGTGGTCGTCAACGCCATGACGAACCACCAAAGTCCGAAAGACATGGAAGTAAAACTATAGATTATTTCTTAAGTTGTTTCAATAGAATAGAAGAAGCAGGGTGGTCACGCGCGACAAGATTTTCCAAGATACCTTTAGACCCCTTACCAAATTGGATTCGCTTTGAATGTTACTCCCAATGTGTTTTCTCTCCGAGCAGCAAAACTGCGTTTGAAATCGAAGACATTTGCTTACCGAGAAGCAAGTTGCTAAGAAACCAGATCGAATGGTTTGCTTTGGTGTCCATGCACCTGCCGTCGAGCAAACAGAACGTTGCGTGTCTGCTATGCGGAGCATGTAAATTGATTGCCTCATCATCGCATTAGAATGGCGTGGCATCCAAACCAGGAGCTATAATGACCCGTGTCGTACCGCCAAAATAAAATTAAAAAGCGATAACAGCAGGTCCATCACAACAAGCCAGCGTCATCTCCGTTGCCTCGACCGTTGAGCTGTTGCAGCCACCCAAAGCGCAAAGAAGAGAAGCACCCACCTTCTCGCAAGGGGATGACGAAAACTGATGACGTCATAGTTGGAGTCACGCGAAAGATGGGTAGAGGAAAACAATCGTTTAGCGATCAAAATTCAATGCTTCCACGATTAAACATTGAAGTGAAAGCGCCAAAACATATTTACGTAAATCGGAGCCAAAACAATAAGTCAATTAAAGCTCTCTCTCTCTTTAGTTACTCAATTGTGCTCAATTAAGCCTTTCAGAAGATTTTCACATAACTATGATGAAATGATGTTTGTGTACTTAGTAAACTTAATCAAGAGAATACTTTGAAACTGACTGGCTTGAAATCACCATCGCGTAGTACAGAATCAAAAGACAAAAGCTCAAAGGAACGGCAAAATTCATTCTTCAACACGGGGAGCATATTTGCAGCATTTGAAAGAACACGTGCCATGATTTGGCGAGAATCGTAAACATTGCTAAAAGCAAGGCCGAAACAACAAGGCGCGCAAAACGAATGGCCAACCAATGTAAAGAAAGTGCGTTGAAAGCTGAGACTGTCGGAGCAAACCCGACCGTGACATCAGAAGCATGCGGTTTCAAAATAACCTCATTGGGGGCCAGCCGACTACAATCAATCCAGGACGAGAAAAAGACGCTGCGTCGAAGACCTCTTCAGGTAACGCCGCAGTGAAAATATGTCGGCATTATGAAAACAATAACCAAGTCTCCGACGAGTCCCTTGGTCGGAAAGCAATTTACGTCAGACCAATTGCTAATTTAAAAACACTAACCTTGCAAAATGAGAAGAGAGTCGTTGCAAAAGTGGCAGAGCAGGTGTGTGCACAGTCAGCAGTCAGCAAGCAGCTCTTGTCTCTGCCTCTCTGGCTGGGCCGTGAAGTACTTGTGCAGGGTACCTTGAGGTGTGTGTTTAGGACGGTAGAACCGCGTGCTAATCCCCCCAGACAACTTCCGGATTGGCGACAGATACTTTCCCACGTCAACTGTGTGTGACTTCTCGCGGTCTTTTTTGGTCAGAGCATCATACGTGGTTATAACACAGTTTGAAATCGATCTGACTGGGAAGTGTTTATTTATTTTTAACTATTACGCACTCTTTGCTATTGTAAACAAGTTAACGACCGTCAATCAGCAATGACGCTTGTCAAATTTCAAACCCGAAAGACATGACAGTTGAGAAAAGACTGGCTCCAACACGCAACTCTTCGGAAATAAAAGAGAAGTATGAATTACTGAATGGGCCTGGGAAAATTCAGCTGAATGCAGAAAACGCGACAATAAATTGCAAAGCAGGAAGGCTAATGCCGGACGTGTTTGCAGACGCACAGTAGAGGGGCGTTCTCAACAAGGTGAGAAAGTGCGACAACTGTTGGATCAGAGATCTCCGCCCAGCCAGAAAAACTCTGCAGACAACAGGTGGACGGATGCAAGACCTTGTTACAACATCCCTACATCAAAAGGCATCAACACGAAAGCAGGATTTCCGCACATGCTTACCCGTGTCTTGAAGACCAACCAATTTGAAATGACCAGGGTTCGTCTTTAAGTTGCACGTTGCTTTGCAAAACGCGCCGAACGACCTTTCCAGCCAGCAATTAACTTGCACTGATTCTTGTGAATGGTGTTCTGAGCTTCTTTATTGCTTTCGCTGTTGTTTCAAATTTGCCATTTCGAAAGACATAAGTGAGTTTTATTGTGAGACGTGATGTCTGATCACGTGACTTTATCCCGCACGCGCTTGCTGCGTCAAAGTTCGACCGCAAGGCGGCTCCGATTTGCGTCATTTGAAGAAGTTGTTCCAAAAGCGAATTAAAACGACAATAAAAAGCAAACAAAGGAACGTTTAAGACGCAATTGCACCACAGTCTGTTGCCATGCGAGGGAAAGTAAACTTTTATGGGAATATTCACGTGCAATTAATTGTCGTGAGCTGTTTGTCAAAAATAGAAACGACGAAGATAGAAGATTTGTTGCGATAAATTCATGGACTTTCCTCGTCCATCCTTCCAAAATAACATTGTAAGAGAAGGAAATAACCTTGGAAATAACCGAATGCTTTTGTTGACAATGGCAGGTTTTGAGAGATCTTACGAAGAAAAAAGACCATAGAAAGGATTATCATGAAAATAATGAGAACAAATGAATCCTAAAACAAAGTCAAGTTTAGCAAGGATCACATTGTGTGCAGGTCTTTCGCAATATATATATATATGCCAGAACACGCACAATTGAGAAGAGGCCTTGCCAAAAGTCTTTATGTTACTATCCCTCAAAGCTTTCCTACAGCAAAGTATTGATTCAAAAGATCAATGTAATCTTTGTTATGAAACAAAAATAAACGCCTAAATCCTAATTAAATCGCAATGTGGGTGTGCTTAACTGTCAAAATTAAAACTCATCTGCTGTTTCCGTGGTGACTGTTGGATTGGTCCCTATAAAATAACAGTCTTATAAACTTATTCAGTTAGGCTTCCGGGATTATCAAAAATCTGATCAAATAACAATTACTTAAATGTATAACGTCTCGACAGACAAACAATAGCAAGGTGTGGGTGTCCTTACCATCCATAACGACAAAACATAACAAAATTGAATGAAGTAATGATGGAGTTTTATCTAACAAACTTTTGGTGGGTCTCCTCACATTGCAAAAATAGTGTTCCCAGTTTAAGAGCAAAATTTCTCATTTCAAGGAATAGTATTCTTAAATCTATTAAATAAAGCTGTTCCACGCTGTAAGCCGCCACAAGTGACTAAGTCAAGTATGAATATTGCAATTATTCTTCCAAACACCAATTAAGTTTTATTTTAAGCAAGTTTATACATGAAACAAGAAACAATTCTTGGCTAGAAATCTTTTTTTTTCAGTGCAGTTGCCCAGAGCATAACGCTCCAGTCTGTATCCGTAAGGGATGTTCAGTCTTTGCGACTGCTTTTCTAACCGTAGTTTGAATTTGTGCTATGCTATTCGTAATTAAGCTAATCATTTTGAACGTCACTCCTGTTTAAATACGCATGCGCAATTGCTAGTCGTACTACCGTATATCCGCGTGGTTTGAATGGAGTTTAGGATTTCCGCTTTGAGTTTTTGAACATTTTGGGTATAAAATTCAATTCATTATAATTTTGCCTGAGCTTAGTTCGAGACACGATTATTGACACATTCGGTACAGCTAAATATTGAAATAGTCAATACAGTATTCATATTATTTTCTTCGCATTTCTAGCATGATACCTCTTTAGAATATATTTCAGAAAACAAACGTTAGGTTATCATTTGTCCTAGGACATGATTTACATTTTGGGGACTTTATTGAGAAAGGAAATGAGTTTATTGACAGTTGATGTGAATTGAAGGTTGTGGAAGCCTCGCGTGTGTCGCGAGAAGCAATTTACATCACCAGTGTGTTTGTGGCTTGTTTCAAAATGCCATATACATGCCTAATTAGCCACACGAGGTTCGTGGGAATCAGTCGGCTATCACAGGGACTAGTAAGCCATGAGCAGTACAGTACAGCTCCTCTTTGCCAGGAAACCCCCTTTAAGTCCCACCTTCCTCCCTTGCCATATGTTGCCAAGGAAGTATTTTAAAACTTGTTTATTCTTGCTCGGGCTGCGCATAGAAAGATTTTTAACGGTGACCTATCGCTGACGAGTAAGTCACGTGACACGTGCAGCATCTCAGACCATCATGGAATTGCTGTCTTGCTGACCCTTTCCTATGTAATCACCGAATCTCCTTGATCCTTATTGTAATATTTAGCGTAGTCATAGTACCTAGACTCCTATGTAATTTGTAAAATGTCAAAATATACCGACACATGACTTTCCCTGATGTATATGTAAAGTTGTGTTGATTGATTAAAACTCAGATGCGAGTAGTGGCTCAAAAGTCATTTGTTCATTCCGACAGGCCCTGCGAAGGATATTGTTGACAGCCAAGGACAGTTTGAAAATTGAAAATCAGAGAAATGACCAGAGATGAATGCACTCCATCATTAATACTTCGTCATCATCTTCACCAATTTATCATCATATCATCATGCCCCAGAAGAGCATACAAGGGACCAGAGAGTCATGTGCAATACGTGGTAGGATTGGCAAACTGGTTGGATAGAATCTGCCGCCGGTCTGCAAAATGTGCAACAGAACGTGAATAAGCCTGACAAATAATAGAATGAGACAAACAATCCATAGGAAAGGGACAACCTAGCTACTTGAGACAATCCCGGTAGAAAGGACTGAAGCAGCGGGGCTACACATGATGACGAGCAAAGCGACCCAATCATATCATGAACTCTGTTGAACCATCAAAAATGTCATGCTGAAGGGGGAAAATTGCTGATTCTGTCATTGTAAGATAGAATTGACATGAAATCTTCCTAGACGATATCCAACCGTGATGCATTACCTGCAAGCGTTAGTAACGCCCTAATTACCTGCGCATGCACAGAAGAGCGCTTGGCAAAGTCAGTAGCTTCATATGTTTGGAATTGTACGTGCTAGCAATCGGTATCCATAGCTACAGTGGCGCCACCAGTGGAGACCTAGGGCGTGAGGATTGAAGTTTGCATTGGGTCAGTTCAAAAGGGTCATCTTAGTGGGTGTTAACTTAAAACCACATTCATACATTGTAGACTGTATTGTGTCATAAGCACTACTATTCAGTAACCGCAGTCTTGTTCGTCGATGTGAAAAAGGCAGACAGAAAGCCATGGGAGGTCGCAAATCTTAAATCCATAT
The DNA here is from genome assembly GCA_900245855.1 of Calvadosia cruxmelitensis. Taxonomy (NCBI): domain Eukaryota; kingdom Metazoa; phylum Cnidaria; class Staurozoa; order Stauromedusae; family Kishinouyeidae; genus Calvadosia; species Calvadosia cruxmelitensis. Next base: position 45,823 of record OFHS01000014.1, on the reverse strand, counting down.
ATAATACAGCTAATAATCCTCAGAAGTTTTATTGCATTTGTTCTGTGTATAGTATGATGCTGTTTGTTTATCGCTGTTCATGCTATATCATTTATCCGCATGCCTCAGTAATACTACATACACGTGCTCTGCCTGTATTTGAATGCAGTCGAACTCTGGTGAGATCCTTCTTGTGGTTTAGCGAGGTTAATGAAGATCAAAAAGAGGCCCAGATAACTAGCCACTTATACACAGAACACAGCTGTATTATCCTTGTGAATGTTAAGATCAAACACTGTTTGTTTTGACAGTGTTTAATACTCCTGAATCCAAATCATAGATGTTAAGCAACAATGCTTTGATCTGAGTAGATTTGAGTAGCTTTGTGAACGAACTTTGTATAGATCCAAGCACATGCTGAGTGCCGTTTCAACCCATCGCTTGAAATGCGTCAACAGAACGAACCGTAAAAGCGAGACTCAGCAAGAGCTTCTTGACTGTAGGAAAATATTGTTGTGAAAATCCCTGCCTTAAATAATACACGTTGAAAAAATATTTTCTAGACAAGAATATTTTTCTTGTTTCAAGTATCAATTTACTTAAAATAAGACTTGATCGGTGGAAGAACAATAGCAATACTCATATTTGGCTTAGTAATTTAAGGCTTAAGGCATGGACAAGTATTTGTTTACTAGATTTAAGAACAATATTCTTTGAAATGAGAAATTTTGTTCTTAAAATGGGAATACTATTTTTGCAGTGATAACGATGACTCGATGAGTACCGTCAGCCGAATAATTATATCTGTAAGATCATCATTCAGGGGACAGCAGGTGACAAACAACACGCACACAAGCGGAAAATATTACGACATTATATAGTAATATCAGCTATGCAGTGACAAATTGCAATTAAAGCAAACCTCAACTTAGGTTTGCTTTGGGAAAATATCTTCCAACTGCTGCATAGACAATTTTCAAATGACGAACCTAAAATGCTATTACATTCAACTACGCTCATACTGTCATAAGCACTCCCGTTTATGTTTTGCGAAATCTTTGCGCTCCACTTATAAGTCAAATTTTTACGTGCTCCAGCCTGTGTGTGATTGTATAAATGGAGACGCCATCGCTTTACCAAAGTCAAGAGACTTAACGAAGGACGGTTTGTCCGAGAGTTGATCCAACGCATTATGACGACAACTCAGTCTCCCAAGCCTTGCGAAATACAATGGAACACAGATCGAATTGTGGTACCTCATGCGAACGGGTCCGTAGAAGGTTCTCCGTTGTGGTCAATCCAATACCGCGCGTCTTATGAGCTACCAGTCACCCACGCATGTATATATTGAGTGTTCTTACTGTATCATGCCTTGCGTCAAACAACGTCACGCGTCAAAATGATTTTGTTCTGACTTGGGTAATTACCAATGGCAAATATCTGTTTGCAGAAGCATCTCCTTGCAACTGAAAGCAGAAATTTGTAACGTAGCATGTGATCCCTACTGGCTGTTATTGGCGGCCTCGGCCTCTACAGTATATTTTTAAATTATTGCGTTTTCTCAAATGGCATTTTGCTTCATCAACGACCATTTGTTTCCACTATAGGGTTGATCTTATATTCAATTTGAATCCGGTTGAGTCTGACATTCATGGGAACCGATAACTTCAACGGATAAGTGCATATCCGATCAAATATATTCAAGATGGATTCAACATTATATCTCTTGCTTAACTTTATGTCCGTAAGTAAGCTGCAGATGCTTAGCTGTCCCTATTGCTTTATTGATGATAAACAATGAAATAAAATTAAAATCAACAACAACAACAACAACAACAACAACAACAACAACAACAACAACAACAACAACAATAACACCGTCACCTCAATCCGTGACCCAAGGACAATCCTTACGTCTGACTTAAAATTTTTCTAGGCATTGTGCTGCAATCACTGCAAATGTAAGCTCACCTTCCTATCTGATCTTCAAATGTTTTACTTTTGGCTACTTTAAACTTCTTCTAAATGCTTACACTACCAATGTACGACCAGTCTTTGAGTCACATTCACATGTTTGGAATCCCTGTAGCATACACGTAATTTACCTCGTTCTCAATCAATCCATAGCCTCATTTTCATGTAAATAGCCAATATATAATTCTGTCCTCAAGTCTCAGTCAATCCGCAGTCCTCCGTTGAGTTTACCAGAAGAATTTCATTACCCAGAACATTGACTCGTCTCTCTTTCTACATTGTTATTATTGCATCCCGCACATCCCTACCTTTCAAAGGACATCAAATCTTTAGAAAAAGTTCAAAGAAAGTTACAAACGAGTATGTATGCATTTGCAACAAGAAGTGCTTTGTTACAAGGATCGCCTAAATTTTTTAAAGCTTGATAGTTTAGAACTCCGTCGAATCAAGCTCGACTTGTACATGGCATATAAAGCTATTTACGATGTGGTTGAAGTCTTCCTGACAACAATCTACTCTGTTAACAAAACTGCAATTACACAACTCGTGATACTGTAATTCTAGGAAACGAAAGCCTCCATCCATTCTAGTAAATGATTCTACTCTCTAATCCTTCAGGAATCGAGTCCTTCCTGTATGGATTCCTTTATCGATGATGTTGCTACCTTTATTTCATTTTCTGTCTTTAAACATCGTTTAGATTCTGTACATTTATCACGCTTTTGTAAATGTTATTTCGCTGCACGTATACTTAGTCGTAAGTGCTGAGGAAAACTTGCATGAAATTTTTAATTTGTAAATATTATAGCTTCATTTATTTTTAGTAATATTTTATATTTTAGCACTTAAATTTATTAGGCAGATCGTGACTGCGATTTTATTGTAGTGTAGACTCATTTTTATAATTGTTGAACTGCTTGTGAATTGACTTGAGAATAAAAATATTGGGAAGACTTAGTCGTATAGGTGTAAGTAGTTTTACCTTCCTGTGCTTGCCTGTCCATCATTATTACTTATTTTTGACAAATACATCGAATCGAATCAAATAATCATAAAAGAACAGGAACAAAATTCATTCAAACATAGATTAAACTCGATAGACATGTCAAAAGTTTGCAAATTAAACGTTGTTAATTAGCTTTTAGGCTGTACATAAGTGATGGTTAATTTCTATCCTGCATCTGCCTGTCATGGTATTTATTATGCAAATAATATCAATCAAATCAAAGCAACAACAACAACAACAACAACAACAACAAAACCTTTAATAAAACAGGTTAAGTGCGAGCGATAACCATTGAAATTGAAGCTCTTCTAGATGCGGCTTACCGACCACGAGCAAGTCTTGCATTTCTCAGACAAATATCGCTTTTCTATGTCAATAGTTCTCCATGAAGAGGATGACAGACAACCTCGTCTGCGCCAAAATTGCAACGATACGAGAACGAGAACAGATATGGCAAAAATTCCAATCGTCAGAATTTGGTATAACATTTCATCTGAAAATAAGATCCAACGAGATGTATTATTGCTATGGTTAGGCCTAAAGAGTTAATTTGTCGCCATTATTCTAGCGTATTAGTTGAAGTGGCGCATGTGAAAGTTAGACATTTCGGTGAAATCGCTGCTCAAGCATATACTGTAGTTGTGTATGTCATCCCTAGCTTGATGATTGACAGTAATCTCATATTGATGTAGCCTCGTTTTAGTGATATATATTGCCGTGGATTTGGATTGTGAACGAGATTTGAGCTGGATGCTACGCAACGAATAGTCTTATCCGTCTTTGACTTTTGGGTTGAACCTGACCAACTCAACCCCTAGACGCTTTTACGACCTTTGGACGAGGTTTGCACTGTCAGACGATGTGGTGTGGTCAGAACCGCTTTGTTCATGAGTAAGTTAGAAAAGGCTAACCTTTCAAAACGTTAAATCTTTTTAGGCTGTATATAAGTATGTACAAGTCCTTCTTGCTTGTACTCCTTGCCCGTCAAATGTATGTATCTGTTGTGTTCCCTGTGTGCTATGACACACTAGAGCCCAGGCTCTTGATTGTATAACTTCTGATCTGAGCCACATGCAACATTGTTGCTCTGGCCTCGATGAATATATGTTACTGTTATCGAGCCAGTCTACTCTCTTGACTATCCGTTCACATCTGAACATAACAGTATCTTTTACAGCATCTTTGACAAACATATTCAAATCAAAGTAATTGTATTTGTTTGTGAATTCAGCTCTACGAAAAAAAGATTTACTTCTGAGTGGATTCTGAAGTAAATGATGATGATGATGATTTCTATCAGAAATTTAAATCATCATTGACGCGGTCGACCACGAATGACCTACCACGATCAGCTCAGCGTCGATCTCCTCCGGATGGGTCTCACCCGCAGCGAGAGGAAATAGCCATGGCCCAGCACAGGAACACATGGCGGAAAGCAATACAATAATAATTTAAGAATTTTTTAATAA
>OFHS01000014.1:24865-41285 GCA_900245855.1 Calvadosia cruxmelitensis | reverse complement strand
TTTCTTAGGCATTAGGCATTTATTATAATCTGTATTTGTATTTGGTGATCATGTCTCGTTCCCTTGTGGAGCGTTTTGGCGGAGAGAGACTGAGTAATGTCAGACGGCAGTGTTGCATGATGAGAAAACGCTGTAGCTGAAAATCCATAGGAAAGATTAATCGCTGGAGCAATATTATCGTTTGAAAAAAGAAGAAGAAAAGAAACAACCGCATATAGAAGTAAACATGATGAAGATTGTATTTGAAACATTTGTATCGCTGGAATGAGAAAGATTTTGCGGGATGTCATGATCAGTCTAACACAAAATGCCTTATTTGCTAGTAAAACTACTGCACTGTTCGTCCGTCGATAACCTGCAGAGATCGAAAGACAAGTTTGCCACGTCAACTATAAATTGAATTTATCTGAAGAAGTTTCTTAGAAAACCGAAATAAATCCGTTAAATGTTGATCAGGCAATCGCAATACCTGGGGGATACATCCATACGGTAGAGTGGGTGCCATTATTTGATGGTGCCTGGGATACTTTGGGGGTATCGTTTTCGAGGTAGTGAAGATTTTGGGTAAGCGATTTCACATCTCAGAAGTTTCCGATTTTATACTTTGAAAGGCATGCAACCCGCGAGACAGATGTTTGAGGTAACCCCCCTTCCAATTTCCATGGAAGTAGGCCTCCTCCTTGATCTCAAATATGATCAACTTCCCCCTACGTCGCTTAGTCTAGGAGATAGTGTTGGGATTTAAAAATCAGAATGTAATGTTGTGCACAAAATAAAATAATTACAGACGAACTACTAAATAATTGACTTTCCGAGATATTTCTCCCTGTGGTGCACCTAAAAGAGCCCCAAAGTTGCAAGTCAACTTGACATCGAAGGCTGTTAGATGCTGCCCCGAGCGGTATGAAACTTCGATACTTGCAATAAAGTCACGCGATATTACTTTTCAATGACCTTTAGATTTAAAAGCTTAATTTGATCAGGAAGGGAAATTATCCTACCGTATCTACAGGGTCATCAATCTTATATTTTCAGTACATAATGCCTAATTCGAGTCGATGTTTTAACGTACTATAGAAAGGCTTCATTGTAATATATAAAACTGATATTATGCAGCAATAAGTTTAACCGATTGCGTGATCTACAACTCGCCTCTTGATAATTCGCTTTTATTTCCCTCCATGACTTCAGATGCGTCATATTCAACCATTCCAAAAAATGCACTTTGCAAAACTCAAATCAGCTCTTTCAGTCCCAATTTCTCCAAGTTTTAATCCCAGATTCGCGCAGCTGCAAAGATGTTGACGTTTAGGCGAGGTCCTTTGCCTCATCTACAAATTCATCTGTTCCCACGTCTAGCTATCCGCGTTTTATTGTTTGAAATACAGTTTTCATAAAGCCTTTTCACCTTGGAAAATATTCGATTTCTAATTGCGTTAGATCTTTAAGCCCAATAAATGAAAAAGGACGCATTTCGTTGATGTAAGAAGACCGCTTGAGGCTGTTTTGTAAACGTCTTTAGTGACGTTGGTCGTCCCCTTGGCAACATAAATATGTTTACGAAGGCCTTAAGTTCGTTATTTTCCAATGAATTAAAAACGCTTTTTCTGATTAAACTCGTGTTGCGCCGCATGGCTACTAGCGAGAAGTATAAGGTCACATTTTAAAATGATAAAATCTCTACCTGTTTCTGGAGAATGGATTTCACATTTAATGACTTTCCATCTGTTGACTACGCGACCTGTGCTTTCTAAATGTCTACTCGTAAGGTCGATTGAGTTTCAATTGACACCCCAAAACGGAAACTTCAGCCGGAGCGGGTTTCTGTTTTTATCATGGATTTGGTTATTCATGGCTGATATTTCGCTTGGGCGACAGAAAAGTTTAGCCAAATGGAAATGTTCTTAACATTGAAGTTTTTAAAGTTTCAAAAACAATGTCTCTAAAGCTTACGGCTCAGCATCACAAAAGACACAAATGATTACCAATTCAATGAAATTGAACTCCAAATCACATCGACACACAGGATAGGATAAACTCCAAAACACATCACTAGAATAGTTAAAACCATGACTACGTAATCGAATCACGGAATAGTTTATGGTTTATATATTGCCGACGATTATAGAGTTTAGCTCGTGCTATTTTGCTGGTTTGAATAACATTTCAATTTCTTTTTAATGATTATGTTATGTTTTTACTGTACAGTACTGGATACAGTATATAGTGCATGCGCACTAACGGGTAGTCAGCTGAATAATCTATCATACCTCTCCAAGCTAGACTCAACAACTTTGTTCTAGAAAGTTCTGCGAATATTTGATTTCTAGTCCGAATTTTTTTCAATTATATAATGCATTCAGCCTCGATGATGATTCTACACATAATATAACTTGATGCCAGGAACTTTTTCCAGTTGTTTTCTCAAACTCTGTGGCCGGCAGAGCAGCTACAATTATCTTTTGGTTGCAAATGTGTTATTTTACGTACCGTTTGTTGCGTTCCGTCTTGCCAAGGAAGCAAATATGTCAGAGTTGTTCTTTATCCCGTAGAATGAATCCATATCTGCCGAGTAGGTTTTGCAGAACGTTATTTCCATTTAAATATTTATCTATTTAACACTTCATTGCTTTGCCCTTCAGTTTCAAAACCGCCCGTTGAGTTTGAACTTTTGGGAATTATTTTCTAACATTGTCAACCGAAGTCGAATTGCAAACGAATTGCGTGTTTTTGCAGGTGGCTGTTGAATGCATGGGAGACTTCTGTCTTTGAGAAAAGTGTTTCGCTGTTGAACTGTGATGCTCTTCGCTTCCAATAATGTCAGTCTCGTCTGATTCTTGGTTTAAACGAAATGTCACAGTTATTCATAACGGTTGTGTTTGATTAAACGGATGATTTGGTTTATATTCCATACTTGAGAACATGACCGACTATAAAACAAGTGTTTCCTTGATGTTCTAAAGAAGTCTACTCTTCGCAATGCTTCTCAGCTGCTGTAACTTACAAAATATAGTCTGCGCTCGGCACAAAATTGTTTCTAGGGTAAATTGTAGCACAGTTTAAACCAGTTTAAATGAAAAACAATTCTGATTTTGAATTTACTTGAATTTACGCGCAGGCTTTACGAAATGATATCGTTCCAGTTTGAGTTTCTCCAGAAAATAAATATGAAAAGAAACAAACTTTTGCCTGAACGTCACCAACGCCGGGTTAAGAAAGGGAGCATATATCACGTGACTAATCTGACGTCACGAATTGATTTGCTAAGAGCTAAATTGTAGATGTCAGGGTTTCAGCGTTATACCATCTGCTTGTAAGAAGAATGGGGTGTGCTCCAAGCCGGAAAGATACACGCGTCGGAAGTAACAATGATGAGCCACATATTCATTTCCTTGCAAGTAACAAAATGACGCAGGAAGTTAAGAGGCATATTGCACAGAATCCAGGAGATATCGACAAAACAGATGACGCTGGTAACACTCCCCTGCATTGTGCTCTTGCAGCCAATGACGAAGAGGTATTTAAACACGTGATGAAGCGATGTGACCAATAGGCTGTCTGCAACTTTGTCAGCTTCCTTTACTAGTGAAAGCTTTGGTGAAAGCAACACAGCGTGGTGTCCTTCGCTGACTTCGAAGTAATTAAACAGACCAAAATGTACAGGGAAGTAATATCTGAAAACGTTTGGACGAACCTTTACTGCTGTAGCCGCATGGGGGATGGATCGTATTAGATCTAAATGACATCCATTTCGTCTAGGGTTTCATTCTACTGTACAGCATCGAATAATCGTCATAATAATTGTATACAATGTTGCCAAGGAAACAGACCATTCATTCTATTGCTAATAACTTTGTGTTGTGTCGTCATCATACATCTATAATTATGCGTAATTAATGTCAACTGCTGAAGTGTTGCTTCAGTGTAATCTCCGCTCTGGGTTGTTGGAATCTGGAGTGTGAGAGGAACGTTGGTTTATGAATCTGTCTGTTGATCTCGCGTTGTCTCTGCTCTTGACGTAAATGTATTTCAGTGAGTGATATAACAGTTTGTCATAATAACATCTAGAAACTTAAAATTAAGAATTAATTATAATAAGGATTAATTTTATTTTAAAAATCAAAATCTCCATAATTATTCACCTAGCCAAAAATGATCACATGTGGCTTTCGATTAGATGCTGATTAGAGATAATAAAATATGAACTATGTAAGTAACTGAAAACTTCCAAAAGAAATTAATATTTTGTAATTATCCAGGAAAATCTGTAAGATAGTTTCGCAAGGCTGTCGCCTTTACAGCAAATGTCGTAACACCGTAGCTGCAATGCTGCATTGTCCTTCCTGTGAACAAATTTCGATGGCGAAAACTTTCATTTAGCTTCGTAAAACTTTTTAAAATGTGAAGCTGTAAGTATTATCCTCGTGGACACTCCTTTAAAGTAAAATAAAGCGGTATTTGTAATTTTAATTGAGTCAAGTTTGAATTTTTTACTGCAAAGGCGGGTTTCCCCACTGTGGAATTCACTACCAAATAAAATGATTATAATTTATGCTTCTATTCCTATAGCTTCAAAGCTAAAGTAGATAATGTATACGTGTTAGAATTCTAATGTTCTTAGATTATTGCTGCATGTAAGCGTTTACTTTCCTGTGTTTGCGTGCCACATTTGATGGAAAACAAATCAAATCAAAAGTTTTCTTTATCGATTTCAGTCCCGGTTATAATATGAACGAAATAAAATCTGCAATAATTTATTTCACATTTGGTATGTGTTTATTTGTGGAAAAACGGCATCACAGGTGGGAATCAGAAACAGAAAATCATTTACCGTACACATGGATAATTGTAATTTAGTGTGTTTTCTTTTCTCTAGACAGCCCGCTTACTCATATCTTGCGGTGCCAATGTGAACGCTGTCAATGAAGACGATTCTACGCCTGCGCACTTCGCTGCTTTTGCTGGAAAACAGGAACTTCTCAGTGATATCATGAAAGCGGGCGGGAAAATCAACGCAGCTGACCGCTCTGGTGAGACAATCTACTAAAGATTATGAATCCAGCAGAGAACCCAACTGCTGTACAGTCAAACCTGTATTAGCGGCCACCTCTGAGCATCCACAAGTGCATAAAGGCCACTCTTCATAACCTCAAACTGACACTTTTTATAGAAATCAACGTGAACAGAAAGACCACCTGCCTATAAAGGCCATTTTCCTCAGGTCTCAAAGGTGACCATTATAGACAGGTTTCGCTGTAGTAGTCTTGCCTATCTTGATGGCAATTAGCCTTTGAGAGACTACAGTTAAGTCGTAAACAGTCAAACAATACAATTACAGCGAACCTAACTATAGTCTACCCTAGCTTGGCGATAATTATCCTTTAAAAGATCACAGTTAAGTCGAACAATACAATTTATCTGTATGCGACCCCTTTCCTTTTAGAATATTGAGCTGTCGTTTAAGCCAGATTGGATAACTTAGTACTAACTATCAACCACTTAAGTATGGGTCTACCAAGTTTAAACCCTGTCGCCAAGAATATTACTCTCTCGTTACAACAAGATTATGTTTAATTGTCTCATTTTATGGGGTAACTGCTCGAAACCCTTACACGCCCTGTACGTAAGGAGATTATTTTACAGTGCAGTGTAGCACAACGCATGGTGTTATGACAATGATCCGTTTGATTCTTATTATGATCAAGATTAGTTTGGAATCATTGCTTTATGGAAAATTACTTAGATTACTTAATTGTTTAAATGTATCATATGTATGTACAGTAATGGTGAAGCTAAGTATAAGTCGATCCTTAAGCTTTCTGTAGAATTGTGCCACGGTCGTATGAAGCTAGTCAGTTGACTAAGAGTAGTCCTGGGGCCTTATTCATGGACCAGGACTAAAGCGTAGTCCAGGACTAAACATCAAGTCCTGGACTACCAAATACCAAATATAGATAGTCCTGGACTGTCAAATACATACCTTAGCAATATAGTCAAGACTAGATGTTTAGTCCTGGACAATGCTTTAGTCCCGGTCCATGAATAAAGCCCCTGAAGCACATTGATATTCAAGCGACTACAATCACGTGTTTCTGAGCTGAAATCGACAAATTTGACAGCTATTAAAGAACAATCCTTGAAATGTCAAAACGAACAAGGTCGATTTCATCGCAAATTTAAGCCTAGCCATCCAGCGTTGAAATAGTGATAGCGTCCGCGGCACATTTGCCCAAGCCGAATAATCGTCAGAATAAGTGTATTTAATTTATATTTACAGTAAATAAAATCTAAAACTTATCTTGGCATTCGATGCAACATCATTACGACCCTTGAAATTGACCATCACAGAAAAGAGTACCATTGAATCGATTCAAACAAAGCCATGGTCAAAGTCATTACACGGAGTAGGGGTCAACTAGCACCAAACCCGACATCACTACTGCACTTGATACCAAAGAGAAAAATTTACTGGGATCAGAAAATATCTATTACACTGGGGGAAAGTTTAGGGACCGAGAAATCGGCCTTGAAATCAATATTATTGACTACAATTTCTCTTCATTGGTAATTCGAATTGACCAAGTGCATTTTGGGATTCAATGATGCTAGTTGACCTCTGATGACCCCACAACATGGCTTTGTTTGCATTGCATTCAACCGTACTCTTTTCTATGATGGTCAATTTCAACGATTGTTCTCTGCTGTCAAAATTGTAAAATTCAGCTCAGAAACACGTGATTGTAGTAGCTTAAATACAGAAACGAGACTAAAAGGTTCATTCATTTAAACACAGATACGAGGCTAACACGAATATGAGGTGGAAGGTTTAGATTACGTCATGCGACATTGAGATCTTAGATTGACTTGGGTATAATTATCTTCTGGAATTATAATTAGGAACTGGAATTCTCCATTGTGCTGTGGTCAGTGGTTGCCATGGCACTGTTTCCAAGGCAATTTCATTGGGCGCAAATGTCAACTGCAGCGACGAGCAAGGTTCGACACCGTTACATTTGGCTGCTGCCAATAACAACAAAGGCGATCTACTGGCTACACTCATCGACAACAAGGCTGAAGTCGATATTCAGGATCTCGCAGGTGAGTCGCGTCACTTCGAAAATTGTTGAAGGATCAAAACCGAGCGAGGTGTTACTGTTCTTACACCAATAATTACAATCAACGTTAGACATTGTGAAATAAGACCGTATACCATCATACAGTGCGGGATGACTTGCCGTTAGACAATAGCATCTCAAACACAAATACGAGATTACATAAAAACGAGGCTATGAACGACATTAAGTTCACACCAACTGCACGTTAGTATCCACATCAGATACTTCTTAAAATTGGTTAAAATATATTTTAACGACAGTGTATAGTGAAAGCAACAATTTACATTACACTGTTCCGCTCCATGTAAAGAAAGTTGCATTGAAATTTATACAGATCAGAAACAACTTAAGTCACACACACACATACATTAAATTGTTGCTCAATATTTCCTTCCGCAGGTATTTTGACTGCTCATGCGCCGAGTATCTTTTATTTAGTTAAATTATCAGATTTTTTCCCACAATGTCTAACAAGGTTAAAATTATCAAAATGAAATTACAGTTCGATTAAAATTAAGTAATAAATTATTTAAGATTCTAAATTACTTGGTTAAAAATATTTCTCGCAGGCAATTCCCCACTGCATTCAGCTTGCTTGAACGGTCACAAAGTTTGTGTGCAAAAACTCTTGGCAGCTGGGGCCAATATCAACTTGCAAGACGTGGAAGGAAACACCCCTCTCCACCATGCGTTTCTCGAAGGCAAGAATGGATGCGTGATTCTTCTGAAATCAGGTGGGGCGGACCTCACTATCAAGAACGCAATCGGAGATGTACCACTTCGAGACGACGAAGATTAAATGGAAACATATGAATTGAATTGATGATTGTAGAAAGCGACAAATGCAGTGTATGTACATTGATTCATTCGTTTAAAATTCGTTGTAAATAGCTTGATCTCAATCATCTGTGACTACGTATTAACTGATTTGATTGATTTAGAAAACCCAGACATTGGTGTCAACAAACAACTGATCTGTTGATGCGTGCTTGTGTCTGCGTTATTCGAACCGCTATCCAACAAACTCTTTTCTCGTGTAACAGTGGTTACAAAATACAAACATTGAAGAGTAAAAACAAACAACCGTCAAAAGCAACATCATTTATAAGTAAAATTTCCCTCGACATCATGACAATGTTTCAACGACCGTCAACACATCCTGTTGAGATGACATTAAAATGACACAGAATATGAACAGTACAATCGGCGATTGGATGCGAGTGATAAACAAATGTATACAAAGTTCAGTACATGATTTTGTCATGTTCTAATGTCAAAGTCACTTATCTGTCATACGACTTCACGTTATGATCAGATTATCTAATGATAAGATGCATCTTTATGGCACGGCATGGTCAATTACTAGTCGCCGTCTTCATCTTCAAGATCATCTGAATAATGTGAAAGCAGTTAAGAAAAAGTCAAATCATCGTTAGACGCATTTTCCAACGTTATCTAACACATTGAAAGTACAGTAAAACATTTCTATAATGGTCACCTTAGCCTTTCAGACCAGGTCAATTTCTATAGAAAGTGTCGTTTTGGGGATATGAAGAGTGGCCTTTATGCACAGGTGGCCACACATTGCGTGCCTCTTATCCCTTTGTGCCATTGACGTATTAGACCACATATGTAAGACTGAGATATAAACAAAGATAGGTTGGGTGGGTCGGGAGTCGAACCAACAACGGCTGACTGCCAACGAGACGTTCTAGCTGCTAGATATTAGAGCTATGTAATACTTGAGTGAGGTCAGAGTAAAGTGACTAATGTGAGGCTGTAAATCGATATGGTGGAATTTGATGTCATGGGTGGGGTATTTAAAAGCCATAATGACGCACAGGAGAAGCAACTAAAAAGATCTTCGTAAATCAGATGAGCGAGGATATGCAGTAAATTGGCTTGACCAAGTGAAACGTAGCGCAGCGAATGACCACACAGTTTGGCAGGCAGTTGCGTTGTTGATTATGATTCAAGGGGACAGCTTGCTGAAAATTTGAGTTTTTGGTTCAGTTAAAATTAGGGTTTTTGTTCTGCCTTGAGCACTGAACATAACACATTCAATATTGTCAATGTTGGAAACCGAGATTGAGAAAAGTACAGAAAAACTGGTACGACGTGGGAATCGAACCCACAACCTTCGGATTGCCGGTCCACTGCTCTGCCGTTGAGCTAAACGCACCCTCGTTAATCTGCACAACAATCTCCCTTATATATCTGCCGCCGAGTGAGCCTCGTTATGTCGTCGTGTACCGGCCATTTGGTACACGACCCGCCTTTCACTTTCTACGAACCACCATGAGTTGCTTTGCAGAGTGTCTAGTGTAAACCATACTCTTTTCAACAGTCAATATCCTGTCTTGACAAAGTCATGGTCTCTACACTCTACATCATTTGATATCCCATTGAAGTAAGTCTCGTTATTTCATGAAATACCTAACCTACTATAATACCAGACTCTTAATTTTCACAAGATAGGAAAAATGTGGGAAAAAACTCTAGAATGTTGAATGTTGAAATGAACGGTTAGCTTCGCAACCCACCTGATATTGTCAGTCGAGTTTCGTAAAAATCAATAACTTTTTGTGGCATTTTCTTGTGTGCTATTAGAGAAGGAATGAGATCTGCTTGCTTTGTGCCGGCCCTAAAATAAAATAAAAATAACTAATTAACCTCGGCAGGAAGAAACAACAGGTCAATCAGCGAATATGGCACTGACTCCAATGTCAATAAGTACTGGCTTCTTGTAAATATTGAACGACTACACATAGGTATCAGTCAGCTAGACAGTACATTCAGTGTCAGCAATAAACAACAAGAAGATGACCAAAGTCAGTAAATGGTAAACACACTCTGACGAGCGGCAACATGTATGCGTGAATATCCTTACGTACGTCATGCGCATGCACTTACAATACACAACACTTCCGTTATCAAAATGAACATGAGCTGTTTCATAAACAGAAGCTTCATGATATCTGACAATCAAAGACGCAAATACAGTGTAACCCTGTTAATATCACCTCGGTTAATATCACAACCCGCTTAATATCACTTCACTTTGAAAACCAAGATCTGTCAAAATCAACTATTTTACCCGCTTAATATCACGACCCGCTTATTATCACGAGTTTTGACTGGAAAATCATAATGATATTAACGAGGCTTCACTGTACGTTCATTCACTGGTCAACAAAAGCTTATGTGCAGGCCTACCATTTGACCAGAAAATGTAACTGTCCCTCGGTTTCCGTTACACCAAGGATTTCTTCTGGTTCAAGTCCTTTGTCAAACCCAGTAACAATCTTGGCAGCTGCATCACTTCTGAAACAAAGAAATACGACTTGATAAAGTACTATTGAGTCCAGTCTAATGTGTTCCTACCATTCACACTACATTATTGCCAGCTGATTCATACATTTGGTCTTTCTCACACATTTTCATAGCTTGATCACATCTTTTCAATTTTTCTGTGTCACACATAATTTCCATACAGTGAAACCTGTCTTTGACAGTCACCTCTGAGACCTGAGAAAACTGTCCTTTATAGACAGGTGGCTTTTTTGTCCAGGTTGATTTCTATACAAAGCATTATTTTGCGGTTATTGAGAGTGGCCTTTATACACAGGTGGCTGCTCTATAGAGGTGACCGCTAATACAGGTTTGACTGTATTTTTGAAAAAAAAAAGACCAACTTCATTATAAGAACGAATGGCATCGGCCTGATCAGTGATAATTTCCCTTCAAGAAATTTAGGACTTCCAGTTTGGATCCCCTGGGTTCACTTCCAGGGCACATCTATTATATCTGCTCCGTGCAAAAAAGCTTTAAGCTCATCGGATTTTCAGAATAAATGACGATTGATATTAGTCGATAATGATGAAATGACTGTCATGTGTCATGAATAACAGAAATATTACAATATTAATTCATCTGCCAGACTGTAGACAGTTCAATCTGCCAATAGCTATCTCAATTTTACAATTTTTTGATCTCGAAGCATCATTGATTGCGGAACACGGCGGCTTTCTTGCTTCGTGAGGTTTGCAAATGCAGCGGCCAGCTTTTTGCTCGACAGCAAGTTTCATTGACTAACGGTCACAATAATTTGTGGCATTATACTTAAATTTATTCCAAGCAAAACTAACCAGCTAAGCTCCATAACTTTCAACTGGGTTTGGATTTGTATCATTGTTTACATACTGTATGAACGCACTACTTTCAAAATGGGTTTGCAACTACTATCAATGCACTGCAGGGCTACAGGCATACTTACTTGCTTGATGACGATGACTCAGACTTTCGTGGGGATGACCTTTTCTTTGATTCGCTGCTTTTTTCTTCTTTCTCTTCCTTGTGCTCTTCCGCTTTCTTCTTTTTCTTTTCGGGCGAGCTTGGTTTGTCTAATTTTCTATTGAATTCTTCCACCATCTCAGGACAGTTCAGGTTTTCTGCTGGTTCCCAAGTATTATCTAAAGACGAGAAACCTTTCCATTTCAGGAAATATTCTACGCAGCCTTTACGGGAACGTCTCTTGAGTATTTTCTCAACAACGAATTCGTCAACTTCTTCTTCTGAACTTGCTGTGTTTTTCTCTGGTTGCTTGCGCTTCGACATTACCCTGTTCAAACATCAACAAACAAAACTCAATCTAGTTTTTCGAATTGTACAGAGTGAGAATAAAGAAATAGTATATGCACGCAGAGTAAGCGTAATTGCGTATCCTCAATTCCTCAGCGACAGTACGCTAAAGCTTCAGTTCTACATGCCTTGACTCATAAATATGTTGCCTCGTGTCTCCTATCAGGGTTTGAAATAACTGGTTCGCGATCGCGAATCGTTTTTCAAGAATCACGAATCGATTTTCACAAAATCTTGAAAAATCGCGAATCGATCTCCTCGCGCTTTTACTGTTTCTTCGTTCACGCATTTTATCGCCGTGCACACAATACATCTTGAAACAAAAGTCGCAAAGCCTTAACCATCCTGCCAATGTACTCTGTTATTCTTTGCAGCTTTCCACTGTCTTTCTCTGCTTGGATAACAATTAAGATTCTCACAACGACAGGACGACAGTAACGTGAATCTGTTTACCATGTCAAAGTTGGTTGAGTAGCTCAAAGCTCATCAGAATTTTGAAAGGATTATTATCATCAAATAGCAATTCAGTTAGCAGTCTGCCCACTCTGACTAAATGAACACTGCCTGGCAAAACTTCGAAAACATATCGTGGATTGACCTGAAGGGGCCTGCCATGAATTTATTCGTGCAGAATTAGCGTTTTCCTGGATTACAAAACACTGAGGCCGTTTAATGTTTGGTTTCTGGCTGATGGATTGAATGATTTACAAAACTTTCGTTTGGTTTAGCCTCCTCTGTTCTGGTGAGGTCAATCGTAAAATGGGATCACATGTCCCAATGCGCTGGTGCATACGAATGAGAGAATGCGTCTATTTTGAAAAATACATTCCATGATTACATGTTATTGTTATTTCGTTTGGCGTTCTATTTTATTGCTTCAATCGAACGTCGTTCTTTGTCTCGTCTGTCTCTGTTATACTAATGTCAGTCAAAACGAAGGGGGCGTGGCCAGTACAAAAGGGGCGTGACAGAGTATAAAAAATCACGAATCGTTTTTTGAAAGTTATTTCGACCCTGCCTATGTCGATTATATTAATCTGTGCTCATTGTAATCTCTCTTTATCTCTTGTGATAAAGCAACCCTGCTTGGTGCTAGATAATGAGCTCTGACAACAACGGACTAATAATTAGACAACACTTTGCTTTACTTGTAGTCTATTAGTTTACATTGATTGCTGAAAATTGTTCAAATACATCAACTTGCTGCTACAGTGAAACCTGCCTATAAAGGTCACCTTTGGGAAAAGAGGAAAATGACCTTGATAAGTGGCCTTTCTGTCCAGGTTGATTTCTATAGAAAGTATCATTTTTGGGTTATGAAGAGTGGCCTTTATACACAGGTGTCTGCTCTATAAAGGTGGCCGCTAGGACAGGTTTGCCTGTATATATTTGGTACGGTAAGGCTGACTAAGTCATCTTTGTACTCTGCCAAGCCCAAAGACAAGTTTGGATTTATGCAATGTGACAGATGATCTATTGTGTGGTTTCTGAATTCATTGCTTTTGCTTTGGTGTCTACATTCAAAACAAGATAATAATAAGTCCTACTACTTTGCAACACATGCATCAACAGATTTTTTAAAGGTCAAACTGAAGTAATTGAAGGACGGTACACTGTCAACAGTGGACAACATGTACCCACACGTAGCTGACAGCAAGGAATTTCATCTTTGCAGTGGTTGTTTAGGCAAACAGAAATTCCCACTTGTTCAATAGCTTTTAGTATCCTTTAAGCAAAAATAACGGTGCCACAGTCACAACACTCTGAACGTTGAACTTTTTAACGAAAACAGACCAGTGGAATAGCAGCTTCGTTTCCGTACACATTGAGCATGGTTTGAGTACACAATTGTGCAGTTGTGGTCACAGATTATGTTTGTCACCAAAGCAATGCAATGATCAAGCCATAAATGTAACAGTAAGGCTGTCAAGCTATAGTAAGAGTACTATGCATTAGAGTTCCTAATCGATTGAAATTTCTGGTGTCAATTAATGAGATAGCTCAGAGTCAACTAGTAATTGGTTATTGATCGATTAATCAACAATAAAAACTCGAAGAATTGCCGTGCGTAGTAACTACTCAATTATCCATCTTGAAGAAGCTCAAACTGTTGTCCAGGAGACTAGCAATAGTTTGTTTCTGGTGTCCAGCAAAAAGAGACGCTTGAGCTTGAGCGCTTTGAGCTTGAGCGCTTTGAGCTTGGAACAGATTTAGTTTGTTTCCTGTTTGCTTGGCTGTTGCAAGGGTAGGGTGTGCTGACGAGTTTAATAGCCGCTTTGGCATTGGCCCGTTGTTTTGTCGCTGTTGCTGGCCTTCGTCCAGAAAGCTACTACATTTAACCACGGAAGAGCCAAAAGTGATAAAGGCGCAAATGGTTTCGGCTTTGAAGATACAGCAAACAACTGTAAGGTCATTCCACTTTTCAAATTCAAATTACGCATTGAGATTACGCTGCACGAGGTGTTACCCGAATGATTTTAAAATCAACGTTTCACTTGCGATGCGCTTTCTTATGAAAGAATTGGGTGTTTGATTAGTAAATAGGAACAAAGTGAACAAACAGGATCATTTCCTGTCACCAGTCCTGGCTCAGTTGCTGCACTCTCAACTCACAAGCTCATATGGATACATTGTATCGCAGCAGTCCAGGCAAAGACAACAGATGGAAGGGTTAATAGTACTACAGTGATACGTGTCTATAACGGTCACCTCTGGGACCTGAGGAAAATGACTTTTATAAACAGTTGGCCTTTTTGTTCAGGTTGATTTCTATAGAAAGTGTAAATTTGGGGTTATGAAGAGTGGCCTTTATACAAAGGTGGCTGCTAATACAGATTTGACCGTACTGACCCTCCAGTGAAAATGTTGAGGGGTCGTGACCCCCTGGATCCGCGCCGCGCCTGAATGGAAGTCTGGTAGTACAAACGCTTAGCATTTATCAAGCTCATAGCCATTTGTCATACAACCAGTCATACACCGACTTGTCACAGCCACAAAATAGCTCCAGGTCAACCCCTTTTCCTCGAAAACAGAAGAAATTCCCGGCCAGCAGCAAACTCAACAACGTGTTTGTTGATGGAATTTTCCCGTCAAAACATTACATTACAACGCCAACTTATTTTCCATGATCGACACAAGGTCATACATGGGATTAAAACAACAAATTTACCAACACACACACACGTTTTAAAGTCCAGAAAGCACTTCAAGTTGCTGAATTTGATCTTCAAAAAGAAACAACATTATGTCAAATCAGCTAGTACCTTGCTTCGGAGAGTATTCGCTTTTTATCCAAATTAATCACGGGAGGATGTTCCAGCAACAACAACGACGGAGCGCACAACCCCCACAGCGTATGGTTCCCAATTCAAAGTTCAATTCAAATCTGAGCAGCAAGCAAAACTGCAAATCCAAACACGGAATGCAAACTGCAGCGAAGATTGGCGCCATACAGAGACGAGGCAGCCTCGTACTACGGTGCATAATGGCAGATCCAAGATGGCGCATGCATACGTGAATCCGACAAACGGACAAAGGCGACAATCCGTCGATTATCTGATTATCGACTATCGTGATTTTCATTTTGGGCTACCATGGTTGGCATGGTATCAACTTCGTTAATTTGGTCTTTGGTAAGTAAGAGCTCAGCTGCTCTGCCTACAGGCTACCAAGACTGGAATCTTTATATTTTGCGCGTTGGAGAAAAATTTTGCAGAGTTGGCCTCTCCGACCTCTCGTTAATGTGACTGAAATGCGCGATCCAGCAGCGGTTATCAGCTCGAATAAGAGAGTTATAGTAATGATTGCGTTTGTGCGGACAGAATCTCTGAATCTGTTGCTCTGATGAAAATGTCTGCTATCTGCAGACTGCAGCTGAGCTCAATTCTCAGAATCTGCGCAGCACGGCTGCGGATTCAATTTCAATAGGCCAGATTTTTTGCGCAAATTGCGCGGTGGAGATCTCCTCCGCGAAGTACATAAATTCCATTCAGGCAGGCTACCCGACTGCATTCTTTGCATTTTGCACGGGGAATTTTGAGTTTTGTGCGGCTCAAACTGCGTGGATTGTTCCGCGCAAGACAAATTAAACAATAGAAATTAGCAGTTTATGTAAGAAAATTACTTATTTAGTGTAGATTTTGTCTAGAAATTGCGTGGAATGGGCGTTTTCCGGTAAATAATTGCGCGGGTCCAGATTAAGACGTCAATCTGCGCGGGGGATTAATTCCCCACGCACTACATGAAATGCAGTCGGGGCAGGCTATCTTCCTAGAAAGTTTGTTTTTCGTACGCCAAAGATTACGCCAGGCAGTGCTGCTCCAAGCTTGCACCACGCCAAAGTACGGGACTTTTAGCAGTGTCTAGTACCAAATTGTTAACACCGACCTATGCTGGCAGCGGTTTTGACAAGATGCGGTCTCCACAGGCCAACGCAATTTCAAGAAATCAACAAAGCGGGAAGGCCGCAGCTAAAACTCGATTGTAGCCTCTCCTGTTTTCCTAATCAAGATGAAACTTTGGCATTTTATTCCAAAACTAGCGGCTACGCCGCCGGGGCTAACGGCAGGACTCAGCATAATGCATCTCAGTCTATCAGGTTGAGGGTGAATAAGATGGACGAATGATAACGCACCTATACGGCGGGCTTCACCCGCCTTTTCTCT